>JASVEL010010352.1:0-56473 GCA_032618575.1 Nicotiana noctiflora
TCTTTAGGATAACGGATGGGCCGTAGCCTTATTAATCGTATCGGGCGGGCGTTAGATGCCCTTAATTATGAGTAATTGTGCCACTTATTAACCTCGAATTAACTAGAAAATATGATTAGTTTTATCGGTTATTATAGGGCCGGATTCTGACCCATACGAAAATAAATAAAATAAGGTGCATGGACTATATAGAAAATTTTCATAATAGCTACT
Organism: Nicotiana noctiflora; assembly: GCA_032618575.1. Taxonomy (NCBI): domain Eukaryota; kingdom Viridiplantae; phylum Streptophyta; class Magnoliopsida; order Solanales; family Solanaceae; genus Nicotiana; species Nicotiana noctiflora. Next base: position 214 of record JASVEL010010352.1, read on the forward strand.
ACTCTATAACATATGAAATAAAATGAATCACAGGCCATACATGGATCTCTTCAGCGTCATTGTCGCATTCTATTGCAAGGGAAATTCAAAGAATTTTTTTTTTAAAAAAAAAAAGGAAAAATGGATTGAAGAAAAATATGTAGAATTACACACAGCAAGAAAAATGCAAAACGATTGGTAAATTTTGTTACAGCATCTCCTGAAGAACAAAAATTCACATTTTCCACCCAAAGAATTTCTCGGGTCAACTTCATGCCCCTCTCTGACCCGCACCCATTGCATGTATAGTTAATTGTATTTAGCCTTTTGCTTGATCTGGTTTCATATACAAAACCCCAAGTGAAAGAATTTATATATATATTTTTTCTTTTTGGGTGCGGGGCCTAGCTTTTGAATGACATGTTACATTGTAATGTGATTATTCTTGTTTGGTTTTGGGAGGTGTGTATTGAATTGACGAGTTTTTGATTTCATCATTGGCAAAGAAAGCTTCTTGATTTTTATTTTTATTTTTTGGATTTATGGAGTGTTGTGTTTGATGCAACTGTATTAAGTTTTTGCATGAAAAATTGGAGGTGAAGTCACAAAGATTGTTGTAACAAAATTTCTGATTAAGACATTTAGAAGTGTGAAATATTGTGTCTTTTGAAGATATGTTAAGAGTTGGTAGGTAAATTCAGCAAAAAGTTGAGTTTTTTGTGGCCTATTAAGTTGGGGTTTATCTGAAATCATTCATGAAAAGCATTTTCTACTTCTTTGATGCTGATTCAAGGGCAAATGGGTGTGAGAGTAGTAGTTCATATCTTTGTAGTATTCTTTCTGCTTTTCACTTTGATAGCAGCAAATCCTGGAAGCAACAAGGATTCAGAAGATCATTTACTTGCCAATGTCATTAGCTCTGTGGAGATTAATAGAGACATGGTACTGAACTTTCTTATTTTCTTTTGAGTTTCAGTCACTCTGATATGCTATCAAATGTTCCTTTTAAGAAATTTACTATTGGTCCTTTATTGTTCTTCGGATAGGTAGCTCTTCTTGACTAGCATTAAGGAGAAGTTAAGCATTACTTGATTCCTTGTAGGAGTAGGAGTTCTTGATGTTCAGTTCTTGTTGTCGAATGATTTTCATGCCATGCAGTTCGTATCGATTAATGAGAGCATTTGCTCTTCTCTGATACTAGGACGGCCTATGATTGATATTTCAAAGTTTTATATCACTCTAAAAGGGCAGTCCAGTGCACAAAGCATCCCGCATTTACCGAGGGTATGGGAAGGGCCGCACCTCAAGGGTGTGATATAGATAGCCTACCCTAATGTAATCATTAGTGGCTGCTTCCACGGCTCGAACCCTTGAATTTTAGTTTACACGGAGACAACTTTACTGAGTGCTCCAAGGTTCCCTTCTAGTTTTATATCACTCTAGCCTTTCCAATTTCAATCTTTCATGTCTTTGCTTCCTTCAATCGCTCTTTATTGCTTTCCTGCTGCCAATTTTCCTTTATATGGGTCTAGGTTTATCTATCATAATCAAGCGCAAATAAACCCTTCAAGTTCCTTGTTGTTCCAACTCGCTTGGACCTGGATTAGCATCCACAACTCTCACCTATGACTCTCCTGAAATTAATTTTTGGTAGATGTTACTATTAATTATTTGATCAATACATGTTTGAGCATGAGCATTCATCAGAAAGCTTGATCAAATCTCCTGGTGCAGGTTGAGCTATTGTGGTTGAACTGTAGGATAGAGTTAATATGTGCTAATGAAGCTGTTGAAGATCTTGAGTATTATGTTGCAAAGGAAGATTCAAGTGGGAAAGACGAAGTCCTTCTTGACAGTAGGTCAGAAAAACATAAGCATGTCAATGTCATGCATCCGTTGGTTAAGCAAGCCCTTCTAGGTTGTTTGAGGGAAAAAAATCTCTTGTTATTTATATGCGGAGAGGGGAAGGGCTCGCCACATTGGTATACCAAGTGTGTGGAGTGTCTCCTTTCCTGGCACCGAGCTCCTAAACGGCGAAAACTGAAAGCAGCTCCTAATCCACCACCTGCTCCTCCTAATTCAAAGTCATCTAAATCAAAAGATGACAAAAACTCAAAAAAGAAATCTGCAGGTAAAGGCAGTGAGAAAACAAGCACTCCTGTGGTTCCTATTATTGCGGCTGCTGCTGCCGCATCTGTTCTTATTGCAATCCTGTGTATATGCTGTTGTTGTAAGTGTTGTAGGAGATCGAAAAAGGGGTTGAATGATGAGAGACCTCTTCTTAGCTTAAGCTCGAGCGACTATTCATCACATAAGTCATCTGCTTTAGGAGCTTCATTCAGTAATCATTCAGTCAATAACAATCCCCATGATGATTCTAAGATTGAGATTGGAAGGACGGGCCCCGCTGGAATGCCTCCGTTGAAACCTCCCCCTGGTAGGATGATTCCTTCCGAAGCTCCTGCTAAGGCAGCCCCAGCCCCGGCCCCGGCCCCGGCCCCGGCCCCAGCCCCGGCCCCGGCCCTGGCCCCATCCCCAGCCCCACCCCCACCTCCGCCTCCAGCAAAGTTATCAACTCCTGCACCACCTCCACCACCAGTTAAGCCTATTGGGCCACGTGCACCTGGACCTCCTCCTCCACCACCTATAAAGCCTGGTCCTCGACCACCACCTCCAGGCAGTGGTCCACCTCGGCCACCTTCCACGGGCTTGAAGCCACCTCGACGTTCTCCTGCTGGACCAAATGCATCCGCAACTGGCGCAGAAGATACTGATGCTTCCAAAACTAAGCTTAAGCCTTTCTTCTGGGATAAGGTTCAAGCCAACACTGACCAATCAATGGTTTGGGATCAAGTCAAGGCAGGATCTTTCCAGTAAGTATCTATTCTTCCTTGATGCAGCTTTGAATTGTTTTAGTAATAGACAGTGAATATCCTTAAACAGGTTCGATGAAGAGCAAATAGAGAGTCTATTTGGATATGCCTCTGTTGATAAAAAGAAGAATGGGTCAAAGAAAGAATCCTCCCAAGATGCTTCCAATCTATATATTCAAATTATTGATCAGAAGAAAGCACAGAATTTATCTATTCTTCTTAAAGCCTTAAACGTGACAACTGAAGAAGTTTGTGATGCACTGAAAGAAGGTGATCATCTGTTCCTTCTTTCACTCCTTCAATATGTAAAAATCAAAGAACTGCTTAAAAAAATGTCCCCTTTGGCACTATATTGGATAAAAACCCATGTTGTACCTTATTGACTACAGAAAGTTTCCCTGATTCAGAGAACTGAATGATTATCTAGAGGCTTCTATGATCATTTGAGATCATTAAGATAAATAATGTTTGCATGTAATTGCTTTAACGTGCATTTATCTGAAGAGAAGAATCTATGAAAGAGGAGTGCGCAAGATTCGTCTGCATATTCCCCTCTCAAGTGTTTCAAAATTTTTGGGCCAATCTTTCTTTTTTATTTTACTGGTTCTGTAGTAATTCAAAGAAAGTATTGTGCTCAACTTATTGTCGATTTTCCATCTCCTTCATGCCAATGATTGAACATTTTTAAAGGTCCTCAAAGATTTAATTCTAGTTGTATGTCATGCTTCTTTGGTAAACTATTTGCATGCCTTAAAATCCATGGGCCAATCTAAGGTATCAACAGCATGTGTGGACCCGACCAGGTATATAGACTGCTCTCTCTGTACCTATTTGAGGTGCTATCAACCTCTGCTTCATTCTTGATCCATAAAGGTTTATTTGCTTTTGTTTTCCGTTGTTAGTTGTCAAAATGTTCCGGGAATTGTTTTTCCAAAAGCCTAATTTCAGGCATGTAATGCTTACTTATCACATGAGTTTTTGCTTTGTTATACTGCCTCTCAAACTAAAACGCCTTAATTCAACTATTGCAGATATTAGTTGATATTTTTAAAATGGAACATCACATTAATGATTGATATGAAAGTGTACTCAAATGTGAAACTGAAATAGTTGAAACAGAGTTTCTCACTTAGAGTAAGAACTATGTAAACTAGTGTTAGGTTTTGAAATTCGAGTCATTGGGGAAAATTCCCAAAAAGTAGATAAGTAACTTGGGAAGGAAGGAGTTCTACTATTGATCGATGTTGGTCAATTTTCTTTTTTATATTTTTCAAATAAGTGCTCTTTACTTTATTAATTCAGCTAGAAGTGTGAGTGTGTGACATTGCCTTTTCCCCTTTAGTCTACTGAATCTAGTACTTCTGAAACTCCCTTCCAGAGTAAAATCATGAAATGCATTCAAGGAAAAGATATCTTGCCTTTCTGCATTTTGTCTAGTTAGATGACTGGTTTTTGTTCATGTGAATAATTGTCCATGCGGCAATTTAACCTTTTCTGCATGTGCATGTACTTTCAGAGCAGCTTTACTACTGCAATTAGCATTTTATCTGCAAAATCAAATTCACTTTTGAGGATTTGCCAAGAGCCTTACCTTGCAAAGGTTACATATCCTAAACCTGATGTTAGGATAAAAATAAGAAAGAGCAGTTTCGCTTAGGGTAGCACAATCACAATGATTATACTGTCAACATACGGTTGCTATTTGCTGTCAATTGGTAAAGCATTGATGTGATTGTATGTTAATTGGGGTGATATTTCTTAAAAGTGTAATGTCGTTTGTTGTTAAGAGTTTGCAGCTACCTTAGCATGACTAGTGGTTTAAATTTACTCAGGAAATGAGCTTCCTTCTGAACTCATACAAACTTTGATTAAGATGGCACCAACGGTGGAGGAAGAACTGAAGCTAAGGCTCTATAGCGGGGATCTTTCTCGGCTTGGGCAAGCAGAGCGGTTCCTGAAAGCGCTGGTTGAGGTTCCATTCGCATTCAAGAGGCTAGAAGCTTTGCTTTTCATGTGCACTCTTCCGGATGAGGCATCGATTATTAAAGAATCATTTTCCACCTTGGAGGTGAGATGTTGTTTTCTTGATTACTATCCACTTTTGGGTAGTAAGAGTGAAAATTGTTACTTGTTTGCGGTTATCAAATTGGAAGAAATACTCTAGAACTCGTGCTTCGAACATTAATCTAAGTGGACTTGTCTGAAGAACCAATGTGTTATATGGACACTTCTTCCCCTATGTCTCTAACTGTTTGCTGTTAAATCCCCCTATGAAGTTCACTGTTTCCCCTGTTATATGTTACCAGCCAAAACCCAAAGTAACCTTTAGAAGTAGAAAAGATAACCATACCCTACCTTGGTTGAAAGATACATGGAAATCCACCTGGGAAAGCGCCCATACTTATCATATATGATGCTGATACTAGTAAGAAGAATGGGTTTGTGAATTGTGCATCTGCACAACTCTTACTATATAACAGGTGTTGCCCTGCATTTTACTCTGCTTTATTGTAGTTGTTACCTGATTATTTTTCCATTTCCTATGTTGAAATTAAAGCAGAGTTATCATGAAGCTTGGAATATCAAATACTTTATTTGACTTTCATGATGGAAAAATAGCAGGCGTATTTTGAAACTTCACTTAACAGTTACTGAAAATATTGTCCGCCTGTACTTTTAGTGAAGCTTCTATTCAGAAGGTTAACTCGTTTGCTGTATGCAAGTGCGACTCGGTTTTTGATATCAAAAGACACTTCATTTTGAGCTACTGATATATGGTTTGATGCTTATTCTTTATAGCTGATGAAAGTCCGATGACATAACAACAACAACAACAACCCAATATATTCCCACAAGGTGGGGTCTGGGGAGGGTAATATGTAGACAGGCCTTACCTCTACCCGAGAGGGCAGAGAGGCTGTTTCCAATCGACCCTCGGCGCAGGGAAAAGAAAGACAAACAAAAACAAAAACCGCATTAGTTACTCCAGCATACATCGCATAAAAGTTATCTAAACATAAGAGACATAAATACCATAAATAAGCAGGCATGCAATGATATTAAAGCAGTAACTACCAGAAATGACCACCACAAGAGAACACAAACTAATCATCTATGGGCGGCCCTACCACGCCTCACCCACCCCGGGAAAGGAGTACGAAAAATCTAGAAGCCCCTATCCTACAACCCTGATACTGGACCTCCAAACTTTCCTATCAAGGGTCATGTCCTCGGAAATCCGCATCTTGGCCATATCCTGTCTAATTACCTCTCCCTAGTATCTCTTAGACCTCCCTCTGCCTCGCCTCACACCGACCACTACTAGCCGCTCACAACGCCTCACCGGGCATCGGGGCTTCTCCTCCGCACATGCCCAAACCACCGAAGCCTCGCCTCTCGCATCTTCTCATCCACTGGGGCCACCCCCACCTTCTCACGAATAACTTCGTTCCTAATCTTATCTAACCTGGTGAGCCCGCACATCCACCTAAGCATCCTCATCTCCGCAACCATCATCCTTTGAACATGAGATTTCTTCACCGACCAACACTCCATCCCATACAGCATGGCAGGTCTAACCACAGCTCTATAAAACTTCCCCTTGAGTTTCTGTGGCACTTTCTTATCACACATGACTCCTGATGCAAACCTCCACTTCGACCACCCTGCCGCTATACGGTGAGTGACATACCCGTCTATCTCCCCGTCCCCCTGGATCACCGATCCAAGGTATCTGAAGCTATCCTTCTTGGCTATGGCCTGAGATCCAATCATCACACTCCCTCCCACTTCGCTCGACTCAGCACTAAACTTGCACTCCAGATATTCTGTCAAAGCCCCCACGACCTCTTCCACCCTAATGCGCATGCGGTACCCTAAGTACCCTAAGTCTCTATGACGTTCTGAATGCGCTAGCTCCCCTAGTTTTATGTTTTGGTCCCCCTCCTCGTTTAGAAGGTCTCGGAAGTACGCCTGCCATACTTGAGACTCCCCCATCAGGACTCTACCATCCTCATCCTTGATGCACCTAACCTGGTCCAGGTCCCGCGCCTTCCTTTCCCTTACTTTGGCTAATCGGAATAATTTCTTGTCCCCTCCTTTCTCCACCAATTCCTCGTACATGCGGCCAAAAGCCGCATTTTTAGCCTCCGTGACCGCTAATTTCGCTTCCTTCATTGCCACCTTATAGCTCTCTCTGTTTACCCGCCTTTCTTCCTCGCTTGTGCTCCCTGCCAACTTCGCAAAAGCAGCTTTCTTCACCTCTACTTTTCCTCGCACTACGTCGTTCCACCACCAGTCGCCCTGCCTAGATAGCCTTTGGTTACCCCAAGCACATCCCGCGCTGCCTCCTTAACCAGATTCGCCGTCTCTGACCACACTGCTTCCCCAGAACTACTCCAAGCTCCACCATCAACTAACCTCCTCTCCAGTTCCTGGGCTTTATCTTTAGTCGGAGCACCCCATCTAATTCGCGGTTGGCCCAGAGCACCCCTCCGCTTCTTCTTCACCCAGATTTCGACATCCATCACTAAGAGTCTATGAAGGGTTGAAAGGGATTCTCCCGCAATAATCTTGCAGTCCCTGCACAAACCTCTATCGCTCCTTATGAGAAGGAGGTAATCGATCCGAGTCCTCGCCGTCGAACTTTTAAAGGTGACCTAATGTTCCTCCCTCTTCTGAAATGTCGAGTTAGCAATCAGAAGCTCGGAAGCCTAGCGAACTCCAACAGCGCAGAGCCTCCTCCGTTCCTAACCCCAAGGCCAAAGCCACCGTGCACCTCACCATAACCGCTAGCATCTACCCCAATATGGCCATTAAAGTCCGCTCCAATGACCAACTTCTCATATTGGGGAATACTACGCACCAACTCATCCAAGTCGTCCCAAAAACGCCTCTTGACCTCCTCATCTAAGCCCGCATGCGGTGCGTAGGCGTTGATGACGTTGAGGACGCAACCCCCGGTAACCAACTTAATAGACATCAACCTATCGTTCGCTCGCCTAACCTCCACCACGGACTCCCTAAGGTCCTTATCCAGCCCACTCCATTCTTACCCCTCACGGCCCCAGAGTACCACAACTTAAACCCGTCAGAAAGTCCGATGACATAGTTCTTACTATATAAAACATAGAGATAAATTTTCCAATTTGAGAATATACATTGTTCGCTTGCAGGGCAACCAGTTTCTTCCTTACATATGTTAACAATATGGTCTGCTTCTGCTGAATGCACAAATTATGCATTAAGGATTTTCTGAAACACTACTGCTCAAGACTTATGTTTGTGTACTTCTGTTCAGTTCTTTAAAATTCCTTTATCATTGGTGTTTGATGCATGTTCTATTGTGGTCCAGGCTGCTTGCACAGAACTCCGGAATAGCAGGCTGTTTCTCAAGCTCCTTGAGGCTGTTTTGAAAACAGGCAATCGTATGAATGATGGAACATTTCGTGGTGGTGCACAAGCATTTAAACTTGACACGCTTCTGAAATTATCGGATGTAAAAGGAATAGACGGGAAAACTACATTGCTGCATTTTGTTGTTCAGGAGATAATCCGCTCAGAAGGTATACGAGCTGCTCGTGCTGCCAGGGATCAGCGGAGTATGTCTAGCATCAAGTCTGATGATCTACTCGAGGATTTGCCTCAGGATTCAGAAGATTATTATCGGAGTACTGGTTTACAGGTTGTCTCCGGTTTGAGTAGTGATCTTGAAAATGTGAAAAGAGCTTCAATTCTAGATGCAGATAACTTGACAGGCACAGTGGCCAAACTTGGCCATGCACTTATAAAAGCGCGTGATTTCCTAAATTCAGAGATGAAGAACATAGATGATGAAGATGGGTTTCACCAGACCATGAAGAACTTTGTGCAGAATGCTGAAGGCGAAGTCATGTCGTTGCTTGAGGAAGAAAAGCGAATTATGGCTCTTGTTAAGAGCACAGGTGATTATTTCCACGGAAATGCTAAGAAGGATGAAGGTTTGCGATTGTTTGTAATTGTAAGGGATTTTCTGGTTATATTGGATAAGGTATGCAGAGAGGTGAAAAATGCTCCAAGAAAGCTAAATAGCACACCAAGGAAAGAACCTGTAGCCGTTACAACTTCAGAATCCTCTCTTTCACCACGACCTGATCAATCAACCCATTCACCACGACCTGATCAGCGTCAGAAGCTCTTTCCAGCTATCTCAGACAGGCGAATTGATGATTCTAGTTCGGATGATGACGCTCCTTGAGTACATTTTTTCCAACAGGTACAAGGTACCTATCTAGTTCGGATGATGACGCTCCTTGAGTACATTTTTTCCAACAGGTACAAGGTACCTAGCTCTTTTTATTTGTTTCCCTTTTTCTTTCTTCTATTTTGCTAGCAATAGGAGACCTTCTAGGATGTTGAGTTAATTTATATCCACTACCTAGAGTACCTTATTTATTTATTTATTTATTTATTTCATGTTATGATTTGCTTAGGGATCTGAATACAACTACAACAACAACAATCATGCCTCAATCTTAAGCAAGTTGAGGTCGGCTATATGAATTTGTATTGTCCATGTCGCTCCATTTTAAGCCTGTCTCAGTCCAACAACTGCTTACTAGTCTTGGTCCAAGAACATGGGCTAAAATATTCTTTCGTTATAGAACCGGTGCATAGTAGATAGGAACGCGGAAGAGATCGACTCGTTTCTTGGCAGGCTAACTTGAACGGAGCATAGACCTGAGAAAAGCTATGCCTTCAGAGATGATCTGCTACATGGCTCTACATCAATGTGGCACTTTTTTGCAGCTCCACTTGTACTTAAAAATTAGCTAGGATCATTCAATTTATTCTTTGTAATTATTTTTTGTCAATTTTGCTGATAATTCTTCATTCGAATGGAAGTAGCCTGTGCATTATTTATTGATCGTGTTTGCAAGAAAGAAAATGTAAATAGTTTGTTCCGCCACAATCGAGCACCACTTCCAGACCAGCATTCGCATATTTTTCTTGGGTTTATTTTGAATTTATTGCATAGGAAGTCTTTGTTGTGATAGTGATCAAAGGTTTTACTATAAGATAACTGCATGGGAAGTTTTGGGACTTGTGGTTATATCGATTATCTAAGACATACTTATTTGGAAGAATGAGCTAAAAGACTTTTGAAGCCTTGTATAAGAATTTGGGATACATTTTTTGGTTAACAAAAGAAGTGATTAAATGGGGGAGTAGGAGCGGCAAATGGGTGGTCGGTCGGATATGGTTTGGGTCGGAAACGAGTAATCAAAAGCGGATCAATTGTCCGATCTGACTCATATTTAATACGGATAAAAAACGGGTTAACCGGCATATTACCATATTATTCATGAATTCTTGCATGTGATTACTTTTGGGAGAATTTTTAGTCTTCCTAACTTGAGGAAACCCCCATTTGAGGCTTTACAAATGTAAAAGTTAGATCTATTGGTTACTCATTGGTTATCCATTTCTAAATGGATAATATGGTTCTTATCCATATGACCCATTTTTAAAAAGTTTATTATTCAACCTATTTTTTAGTGAATAATATGGGTGGTTAACTGTTTCCTTTTAACTATTTTGCCACCCCTAGGGGTGAAGTGTCAGATTAAAAAAGGAAAGGTTTTGGATATCTATTAAAACTTTCAAAAATTTAAAAAGACCCACACCCATTCAAATTATTTTTCCTCTTCTCCCTAGATGTTTAAAACATCTCCCTAAATGTTTGAGGAGGAGGAGGAGGAGAGGAGAGGGAGGAGGAATATGGGGGGAGGAGGAGGGGCGACTTTATATAAATAAGAAAAGTTTGGGATTTTTGTAAATTATGTTTATGAATATTAATCATAAAAGTGTCCCTCCTACTCCATCCTTAATACTTATGTCTTCAAAATTGATATAATTTTTCAAGTATCTCAAAAATTTGATGAGTTAAAAAAAACTTTAATTTGGACACATTTTTCGGTTAACAAAAGAAGGGTGATTAAAGGGAGTGGGAGCAGATTAATAATAGGAGAAGCTGTAGGCAAATATTAAAACTTTCAAAATTTTAAAAGACCCACAATCATTCAAATTATTTTAAATTATTATTTCCCTCTTCCTTCTCTTATCTACTTCTTCTTCTTTTTTTTTTTTCTCTTGAACTTTCGTTGTTGTTTGCTGCTTCGTCTATGTCATCTTCATCTTCTTCTTCATCTCTCTTCAACTCATATTCATCATCTTTATTTTTTTTCTTCTTTTTTGCTAGTAGTTTAAAATACGCGAGAGAAAAAGAAAAATATGAAATTTTACAAAGTGAGTATTCTGCAAAACACCCCTCAAGATATTTTGAAACATTCTCAGGATGAGAATTCTTCAAAATATCTGAGAGATATTTCAAACATCTCTCGCGAGATTTCTTCTGTTTTTTTTTTAGTTGTTTGAAATGTGAGAGAACAAGAAAATAGTGATAATATTTGGTGAAACGTACATCTCCTTGTATGTTTCAAACATCTCCTTAGATATTTGAAACATTCACTAGGGGTGTGTTTGGTACTAAGGAAAACATTTTCCAGAAAATATTTTCCAATTTTCCCATGTTTGGTTGGCTTAAATGTTTTGGAAAACATTTTCCTTATCAATTCATTTTCCTCCAATTGGAGGAAAATGTTTTCCTTATCAAAAGAAGGGAAAACATTTTCCAAAGCTCCTTCTCAACCATTCTCACCCTCACCAACCCACCCCACCCCCTCTCCAAAAAATAGTTTTTTTTTTTAGAAAAATTTCAGTTTTTCCGTTACCATCCACCCTACTACCCCTCCACCCCACCCCGCAAAAAAAATTTCTTTTACCTTAATTTTTTTTCTATAATTTTAAATTTCTGTTTTCTTATTTTTTTGCACCACCCACCCCCACCCCCTACCTCCCTCCCCCCACCCTCACCCCCCCGCACAAAAAAAATACTTTTTTTTTGTAATTTAAACCCCCCCCCCCCCCCCCCCCCCCCCCCCCCCCCCCCCCCCCCCCCCCGAAAAAATTTTAAAATATATTTTTCAGTTTTTAATTTTATTATTTATCATTTAAAGACTCAATATTTTACAAGTTCCAAAATTATTAGTTCGGAAGTTTACGGGTTTAGAAATTATAAATTTACCAATTCGAAAATACGCGATTTTTGCGTTAAAAAGTAAAGCATCACATTATTTCCTTTAGATTGTGTCAATTTTTAGAGACTTCGGGAAGGAAAGGGGTGGGGGAGGTGGGAGGGGGAGGGGTAGGAGAGTTGCAAAAAAAATATTTTTCTAAAAAAACTATTTTTACTCTCTAACCAAACATAGAAAATATTTTCCGGAAAATATTTTCCACTTACCAACCAAACAAGAGAAAATAAGTGATAAAATCACTCATTTTCCATGAAAACATTTTCTAGGAAAACATTTTCCATGGAAAACATTTTCCTTCTTACCAAACACACTCTAGATGTTTAAAATATCTCCCTAAATATTTAAGGATAAGGAATGGCGGGAGGATAGAGGGGAGTGTTGATAGTTTTTCTACAACAATCAAACACAGAGATTTACAATGTAATAACAAGAAAACTAACATGCGACATGCAACTAGGAATATAACGAAATAAGATGAGCACCACGACACCACGGAGCTAGTCTCCCATTTATAATGGCAAGGCTTTCCACAAGACATAAACATACATCCAATCTAAAAGTGTGATGACCCGGTCCGTCATCACGTGAGTTACCATTCCGTTTTCCCCGTTATATGCTTGTTCATAGTTCGATATATGTGTTTGGTGAGTTTAAGTCAATTCGGATCGACTTTGGTAGGAAATGAGACAAATAGTCTCTTTGATGAAGAAATAGTTGGGAAAAGTCAACTGCATGTTGACTTGTGATTTAAAGGGCGCGGAATCAAATTCTGATGGTTCGGTCGCATCGGGTGATCATTTGTGGCTTAGGAGAGTGATCAAAATTGAATTTGGGCGAAATCCGGTCGATAGGTGAGATTTTGATCTGGGCGTTGGAATGGGATTCCGACAGTTGCAGTAGCTTCGTTAAGTGATTTTGGATATGTGTGTAAATCTTTAGGTCATTCGGACATCGTGGTCGGGTTTTTGATTGGACGTAGGCTCCGGAAGTTTTAGTTGAAACTGAGGCTTGAATCCGCCTTAATTTGATGATTTGTGTGTTTGAGGGTATGTTTTTATGATTGGAACAAGTTCGTGTGATGATTTAGAGTGGATGCGTATTTTTGGTTGAGGACCCGGAGGCCTCGGGATGATTTCTGAGGGTTAAACGGATGAAGTTTGGAGTTTTATAGCTGCTGGTATTTATTGCAGCAGTGTTTTCCCTTTTGCATATAGAGGACCGCAGAAGCGGCTCCGCAGAAGCGGAATATTGCTCGCAGAAACGAGTTTGTGGCTGGTAAGATAAATTCCGTAGAAGCGGACGGTTGTCGCAGGAGCGGAACCGCAAACGCGGGAAAAGTTCCACAGAAGCGGAAATGGACCTGTTGGGTAGGCTCGCAAAAGCAGAAGGAAACACGCTTAAGCAGTCTCACAGGTGCGAGACCTGAACCGCAGAAGCGATCTCGCTTAAGTGAGATAGATATCGCAGAGGCGAAAATTCGTCAGAGATTAATGAACATAAGGGTTCGAAATTTCAAAAGTTATAACACATTTGGGGCTTCGAACTAAGTGTCGATTTAGACGATTTGAGGAGGAAATCGAGGAAATTCATCAGGTAAGCACTCATGGACTCAATTATGTTAATACATTGATAAATTATAGAGTTAACCTCTGAAATTGGAAGAATTAAGGTGTATCAATGGAGGATTTTTGCTCTAAGCTTGGGTCACAGGAAATCACTGTTTTGAATGGGCAAACGGAGTCTGATTTTGATAAACTTTATATGTATGGACTCATGTCGAGATAAGGATTCTGAAAATATGAATTTTATAATTTTTCGAGAAGTGGGACCGGGGGTCGAATTTTGGCAACTTCGTAATTTTGGTGTACGTAATTCGAGTTATTTCAATTGAGTTATGTTCCTTTAGCATATTTTGATGTATTCTTATTGGTATTGATCAGATTTGACACCCGAGGAGGTCGATTTGTGAGGCAAGCGCAAGACGAGCTAGGACTTTTGCCGGTTCGAGGTGATTGGTAGCAATGAATGATATACTAAGGGTTTGAAACCCCGTATTTGTACTATACAATGCTATGTTGAGATGAAACACGCGTCATGTGACGAGCGTGGAGGTATTGTGACTGGGGATTTGGACTTGGTCCTTCCCATTTGTTAGTTTATAGTGCATATTGACTGAGACTGAGCTTATACCTGTACAATTGGGCTAGTTGCCATGTTTGGGGCCTTGTGCCGATTTGTAGAATATTAAGGAAGCCTGTGGAGCTAAATGAACCCTATGCCATGTTGAACACATACTCTCAGCCGTATTCATAGCTGTATAGCATGACATGAACCAGTACTAGATGTGTACTCTAAGTGAGAATACCTATGGTTGATTACCCTGTTCTAGCTGAGTGGGCCCAAGAGGCCGAGTCTATATTGACTGAGAGGGGTCGAGAACCCGTTGTGAGGTATTGATATATATACTGGATCGGGCTGCACGTCACAGCAGTATATACATATACATGTATTGGATCGGACTGCACGCCGCAGTATTATATATATGGATCGGACTGCACGCCGTAGTAATATATATGTGGATCGGATTGCACGCTGCAGTATTATAGTGCTTGGGATGAATGAGCCCCTCCAGAGGTTTGCACACACCCCGAGTGAGCGCAGTTATATATTATTGGATCAGGCTGCTCGCCGCAACAGTATATCTATATGTATTGGATCAAACTGCATGCCGCAGTGATATATATGTGGATCGGACTGCACGCCGCAGTATCATAGCGCTTGGGCTGAAGGAGCCCCTTCAAAGTCTGTATACATCTATATATATATATATATATATATATATATATATATATATATATTGGATCGGGTTGCACGCCGTAGCAGTATGAGTGAGGATCGGGCCAGGGTTAGATCAGTGTTGGATCAGTGTGAGACAGTACTGGACTGGAACCGGACTTACCATTTTAGAGATGATTTACCTATCCAGTTATTCTTAGAACTGTTTAGTGTTAATACAGGTGTTCTTACTTTGAGTTATTATTTATTGATTACTACTCACTGAGTTGGAAGTACTCATTGTACTCTCTGCACCTTGTGTGCAGATACAGAGATCCAGGAGGGTACCTGAGCTTTACACTGCTGCTTTTATTACCAGCTAAGGAGACATCGAGGTAGCTGCTGGCGTCCGCAGGACCCGATCTCTCCCTCCCTCTATTCCTGTTCAGTTATCAGTTGTATAGGATTTACTCTTCTGTTAGAGGCTCAGACTTGTGACACCAGATTCATTGGGCTGTATTACTGTTATTTTTATTTCTGCATTATTGTTATTGTCATAAAAACAGGCTATTTAACTTTAAATGGAACAATGTTATTTAATAATTGATGGGTTATCTGGAAAATGGTCGGGCTTTGTGTTGGATACCATCACGATCGGGATTTGGGTCGTGACAAAAAATCACCCAATCCGGTTAAGCAAATGGAAGTAGAACATGAAGTGGGTAAAGAGATGTTTATTGCTTAAGAACAAGGATAAAATGAGGCATTCGATATATATGAAATTATGTAACAAGTAGAAGCATATAGCAAGTGAAGGCATTTACCGAGTAAAAGCATATGGTAGGTGAATGCATGTAATAAGGGCATGCAAGTATTTAATGAATGAGTAATCATAAGATAAATCCAACGTCCTTTCCTTTCGCACGGTAGTAATTAAGTAACAAACCAATCCCATTTCAAAACGCATGAAAATACTTATCGTGCCAGTATCATATAAATCATACGGAATAACCCTCATTCTAAACATAACCCTAAGGCCCGAACGTATTACAGATAAAGAACTCAGGTAGCAAGAGAATAACATGTATAAATGGTTGTTCCTGATGCTACAGTCAATTACGTATTTAAACAATCTGAAAATAACACATTAAATCCTTTTAAGATGTCATATATTCTAACATGATTGCTAACACATCTAATTGAGTTTATTTATCATAGAATTAAGTAAAACATTAGTCAACGAATCACTAGGTTTATCAAAGCATAAAGAAAGTATATAATTATCCCCTCCCGAGCATGGAAAACCTTGGCACACATATACGTTCGATCACTTCGTATATGCATCATCCCCACATGTAGAAAACAATATAATTTAGTAGGAAAATTTTTCTCAACAAAGTTAGGCAAGACATTTACCTCAAACAAGCCAAATTGATACACTAAAAGCTCCATCCCACACAAAGAGAACTCCGAACAGTTCGAAACTAGCCAAAAGTCATCCAAAATCATCAAATAATGCCATAGAAAGCAAACCTAAAAGATAAAGGTTGAATATTTAATTAAATACTCAAAGTCAACTAAAAAGTCGATCCGAGTCCACACCCTAAAATCCAAGAAACTCACAAATTCCTATTACAGATTCGAATACGAGTCCAACCATACTAGTTTTATTCACATCCGACCCCGAATCGATTTTCCAATCTCAAATATTTAGTTTAGACAAATTTAGCCGAACTCCCCAATTTTTCTTTTAAATTCATCAATAAAATTACAAGATGGAAGATGGAATCATGTAATGTAACCAAAATCGAGTACAAAATACTAACCCCAATCCATGTGGTAAAAATCCCCTCCAAAATTACCCAAATCCAAGCTCCATAATACAAAATATGATAAAATGACCAAAACGTTCGAAATAGAGTACTTTATAATCATTGAACAAGGATTCCCTTCCCGAACGCGGAAGAACCCTCGCGTTCGTGATGCATAAATTACTCTCCCACAAAATAATACTACACGTTCGCACCATATCCCTCACAAACATGATGAACACCGTTGCTAGACCTTTACAAACACGACGCCTCATGCGCAAACATGATGGACAAAGCCTCGGCTCCCTTGCTAATACGCGAAAGCGATGCCCCATACCTCATAAAGCTACGCACATGCGATCATATAATCGCGAACGCGAAAAAGAAATACTCAGCTCCAGACTTAGCCTTTGGAATCGCGGCTACATCTTCGTGATCGTGAAGAACAATAGAGTTATCAGTGAACAACAAAAACCAACAGTGAAATCATCATCCGAAATGATCTGAACCCACCCCGAAACTCGCTTGAACTCCTTGAGACCTCGTCGAACATATCAGCAAGTCACAAAATACAACACAAACCTACTCGAGGCCTCAAATCACACATAACAACATCAAAACCACGAATCACACCTCTAATCAAACTTAATGAACTTTAGAACTTCCGACTTTCAAAACTCGTGCCGAACCATATCAATTCAACTCGAAATAACCTCAAATTTTTCTCACAAGTTTCAAGTAATATTACAAATCTATTTTTGCTCCGAAAATAATAATCCGAACATGATATCATGAAAGTCAACTCCCGATCAAACTTATGAACTTTCCAAACCTTCAAACTGCGAATTTACGCCAAAAGTGTCGAAACCTTTTAAGAATATCCAAATGCAAGTCCAAACATATGCCCGTGTCCAAAATTACCATTTGGAAATTTTTTTATATGAGGTCAAATATACAAAGTTCAAACTTAGTCCAAATCTTCCAACTTAAACCTTCCTATTTAAGAATTATTTTTTTAATTCAATTCCAAATAACTCGAAAACCAAAACTGATGATACACAAAGTCATAATAAACCATACACAGCCTACTCATGACATTAAACTATTGATCTGAAAACAAATGCTCAAAATGACTAATTGGTCGTTACAATGAGTATTCTGTAAAATATCTCGAGAGATGTTTGAAACGTCTCTCAGTCTCAGAATGTTTCTTATGCTTTTTCCTTTTTTTTAGTGGTATGAAATGTGAGAGAAAAATAAAAAATAAGTACAATTTTGTGAAACATGTCTTTGTATGTTTCAGACATCTCCACATATATATCTTTAAAATATCTTCCTAAATGTTTGAGGATAAGGAGTGGTGGAATGACAGAGGAGAGCGTTGTGAGATGGAAGAATAAGGGGAGGCGGAAGAGTGGCGGGAGGAGGAGGAGGAGGGAAGAGTGGAAGGAGAAATTGGGGATAAAGGAGAAAGATGAGACTTTATGTAGATAAGAAAACATTGGGATTATTGAAATTATGTCATCAATACTAATTACAAAAGTGTCCTTCCTACCTCATTCTTAACACTTTTATAATTGATATAAATTTTCAAGTGTCTCAAAAATTTGTTTTCCTTATTTATTTTGTAGTATATATATATATATATATATATATATTAGATTTTACTGTGGTGGAACGAGAAGGGGGGTCGTAGGAGAATAAAAGGAGACTGTGAAAAATTTTGAATATAGGAAAAATGGGTCTTGAAACACAAAAAGGTGATAGTTATAACAATGACAGGAAGATTTCTTGAGGCTGGAATTTTTTTTAAGAAAACATAAAGGTGATAGATATGTAATATGATAAATTTTTTGGATATATAGAAACTGACAAAGTTGACTTGTGACAAACTTATGATTAGGGGTGTGCATTTGGAATCGATTTATCAATGAATCGAAGATTATTTGTTATCGGTTCATCGATAAATGAAATCGGAAAAAATCTGAGCCTTATTGAAACGATAACGATAAGCATCTATACAAATCGATAATCGATAAGTAATTATCGATAAAGGTCCAAATCGAATCGATAAATCGAATGCACACCCTAATTATTTCATCTACCACATTTAAGGAATGATCATATTTAAAGCTGAAAGGAATGAAGTTCAAATTACTGAAAAATAGAATTAGCAGTGATGATGTATTTTTATTTTTTTTAATACCGTTGGAGTGTTGGTGGCATATATTTGATCCCTTACTTTAGTTTTGTTGCATATGTCTATTGACACAATTTTTATGTTATAAACAGTGTTCGTCTTATTTTAGCTTCTTTTTGTCCATATTAGTTAGGCGTGTTTATAGCGATATACTTTCCGTGGAATCCCGTAAATTTTCTTATTGGTATAATCGATAACCGAATCGATAAGCCCCAAAAATTAATAAATCGAAATCGAAAAAATCGAAACCTTATTGAAACGATAACGATAAGCATATGTACAAATCAATAATCGATAAGTAATTATCGATAAGAGTCAAAATCGAATCAACAAATCGAATGCACACCCCTACTTGTGATCCAACATTTTTGTACTATATAATTATCGTTTCAAATCAACTTATGTAAGAAAATAAAAAATGATAGGAAAAATTATAGATATATTTCTCGTTGTTTAAGCAAATGTACTAAAAAGACTAGAGAATGGAATGATATTTTGGTAAAATATGTAATATCAAAGAAAATAATCTTTTATCATTAATTTTGCATAAGAAAAAGGAGTATAATACACTAAATAGCATACACTAGATTATGAAGCCAGACATATATAAGCAAAAGACGGCAAAGTGAAAAATGTACAAGTTTTAACAAGAGTATATAATACTATATATATAGGGCGGTTATGACTCCACTGCAGTGAACGCAGAAACCGTATCTTGAGTCACTTTGATTAAGTATTCAAATAAACTCTCTACTGGAGCTGAACTTAATATATTTCTCTCTCTTTGGAGTGAATATTCAATCTCTCTAAAATCCAAAATGTTGGGTGCAGATGAAGAACCAAATAGTCCAGAAGGTGGAGGAGTTTCATCCTCATCTTCAACTCCTCCACATGACATGATCCACCAAAATCTAGTAGAAAATCATGACTTTGATCTATCTAGTCCCGTGTCCTTCACTCAAACTATGGAGCAACAAGAAAATGGAGATCGTAATGACAATCAAGATACTGAGCAACAAGAAAATGGAAATCAAGAATCTGAACAAGATAATGAAGAGGACAGGGAAAATGATGAAAATCAAGAAGAACATAACAATGAAGAAGAGGGCGATGAAGAAGAGGACAAAGAAGAAGAAGAAGAAGAGGACGACGACGACGACGAAGAAGAAGAAGAAGAGGACGACGACGACGAAGAAGAAGAAGAAGGAAAAGCAGATGAAAAAGGAAAACGTCCAATGTCTGAAATCTGCAAATTAAAGTTCATAGTGCCTCAATTTTCCAAGCCTCAATTTTCCAAATATGAAAGAGGAAGACCGTCCGATACCCCAGGAGGAGATCAAACTGAACAGAATGATAATGATCAGTTAAACGATGAAGATGATGAAGATCATCAGGTTTTGGCAATTTTAAAATCAATCTGGCATTTCAAATGCAGCAACGGGTATATCCCATATGCTGCCTCAGATGAACTTCATAATCACATTATGGATTCAGTTCCCAACCTGAAAATTCTTGGAGGGGATTTAACTAAAAAGATCATATCATTAAAGAATAATTTCAATACAGTTATAGATACCAATACAGATCGTCCTATTCATCGTGAAATTTTCGACTTGTCTATGCGATTATGGGGTAATTCTGAACAACAAAATCAGGAATTATATGATGTGAATACTATTGCTGATCATCTTCCGAGCTGGATCTGGTAGTAGCTGCTGATACTTTTAATGATTTGGAAAGATGGATTTTGTCAATTAGTTTAATATGCTATTTTTAGAATAGATGAATTTAGTTCACTTGAAAAATGTAATGGGATTAGGGAACATGAAAGGGATTTTTTTTGTTAAACTGTTTCACTTTGCACTTCTCTTTGATAATTTTTCTTCCATTTATAGAATGAAAGATACTACTATTGTTAATGCTTTCAAGTAAAGAGAATGATGATGATACTTAGCTAATAGAAAATTTATTACTCTTTCCGTTTTAGTCTGATTGAAAAAGATTGACTTATTTTTACAATTGAAAAATGATTTAACATTAGGGTGTATTTGGTATAAAGGAAAATATTTTTCTAAAAAATGAGTAATTTTATCATATATTTTTTTTTATTTTATTGGTGAGTGAAATTTTTTTTTTTTCATAAAATATTTTCTAGTGTTTGCTTAGAGAGTAGAAAATATTTTTTTAGGAAAATTATTTTCTATGCTACTCTCCTCACCCTCTTCACTAAGTCTCTATATTTCCTACATATACTCTTCCCCTCCCCCCTGCCCCCAACACCCCACTCCAAATACTTAATATTTTCATGACTCTATTTTCTTCAAGAATTTTATTATTCTTTTAAAATTTATACAAATTCAAAGTAACTAATGTGTTAATTTACTCTTTTTTTTTTTCACGTAAAACAACATTGAGATTTGTGCTCCATAACTTTAAAAAAAGTACCTTTTTTTTTGAAAAAGAAAGTATTATTTCTACAACTTGAAAATAAAGTATTCATTTTGTTGAAATGAAAGATATACTTTTTCTACATCATGAAAACTATTCTTCCTACATGATGAAAAGAAAATACTCTCTTTGTTATAATAAAAGAAAATACATTTTACTACATTATTTTATTGAAATGAAAGAAAATATTTTTTATTACATCATTCTGTTGAAATGATACTTAGCAACCACGTCCATTGTTTTTGAAAATTACTACTGAAAATTGTTACTTCCTGATTGTTAATATTTGATGCTACTCAATCTCTTTTTTACTAGAAATTCTAGCTCCCTCATTGTAACTATCTAATGCTACTTTTTTTTTTTTCTCTTTTTCCTTATGTCTTTTGCCTCCCTCGTCTACTTTCTCCCCCCTCTTTCTTCTTCTTCCTTTTTCTTCCTTTCCACGTTATTTTGAGCCGGGGGTCTATCGGAAATAGCCTCTCTATCTCTCCAGGCAGAAATAAGATTTGCGTACACACTACCCTTTCATATCCCACTTGTGAAATTATACTGATTATGTTGTTGTTGTTATTTTGTTGAAATGAGAGAAAATATTTTTTCTACATCATAAAAAGAAAGTACTTTTTTGTTAATATAAAAATAAAATTTATTTTTATATCGTGACACGAAAATACTCATTTATTGAAATAAAAAAAATACTCTATCTATAATATGAAAAGAATCTACTACTACTAATATTTCTATGAGGGTATGGGTGGGGTGTGGGTGTGCTACGCCCCGCAGTATTACATCGATGTTATGCTCTGCAGTAATATATTACGATGATGTTACCCTCTGCAATAATATATTACGATAATATTACACTCTGCAATAATATATTACGATGATGTTACGCCTTGCAGTATTCCGTCGATGTTACGTTCTACAATATTATATCACTACGCCCCGCAGTATATATTACGACGATATTACGACATGCAGTAATGCACATTAAATTTATCGTAAGATAATTGACATCAATTCAAGGACCATATTATTTGGAGATTATAAGTATTATGCTATTTCAAGAACAAGTGATGAGTAAATTTGCAAAAGTAATAGGGTAAGCAAATAGAAAAAAATAAATTTTGTCGCAGTTTGTGCAGTTCTGACTTGGAAAGTTGGATTTTGTCAATTAGTCTAATATGCTATTTTTAGAATAGATGAACTGATTGAACTTTTTAGTTCACTTGAAAAATGTAATGGGTTAGGGAACATGAAAGGACTTTTTTGTTAAACTGTTTCACTTTGCACTTCTGTTTGATAGTTTTCCTTCAATTTATAGAATGAAAGATACTACTATTGTTAATGCTTTCAAGGAAGAAGAATGATGACGATACTTAGCAAATAGTTTAGCAAATTCAATACTTTTTCGATCGTTAAAAAAAGAATGATATATTTTTACATTTAAAAATAATTGACCACTGTAACGACCCGATAATTTTTTTTTTAAAAATGAACTTTTGGATTATTTTCTTTGTTATAGTTTCGTATTAGATTATTTATTTATACTCATTTACATATATTTTGGGCGATACTCAAGAGAAAGAAGCACAGATATAGCCATGGAGCACTGATTTAATAAATTCATACATTTATACACATTGTTGGCTCATACCTGACAATAAGGATGGGGAGCATTATTTTGCATCTCTTGACGTGTCCTACATAGATAATATTTACAAATATACTTGGAGAAATAAAGTAAGCTATTTGGTTTTCTATTTTATTTGCATTAAAAAGTGCAGGGAAATCATGGAGAGTGGGCCAAGCCCATCTTTTTTTTTTTTCTAAAAACTCGCCCAAATTAAGAGAATCTATGGTGTTTTCACACTTACCCTTCATGGTGACTTGAACGCAGGACCTAACGATCGTAAGTAGAAGTGCTTACCAACTGAGCAAGTCTCACTTATCAGTCTATCCATTTTACAACTTTGTTTAAAGGGCCTAAAAATGTATAAGCAATAGGTTAATTTTATTAACAATAATCTATACTATGTTAAAAGCACGAATGCCCTTAGCGAAATATCTTTCGCCTTTTTTATCCTTTTAAAATAGAGATCACACTAGATAAAATAGTCATTTAATAATTATCCTAGTATTGAGTACTTAAAAAAACTAAAATTTGATTATTATATTTTTCCTTATTGAATTAAGTAAGAAACCTTAATATTAAGGACTTAAGAGAAACAAGAGTATACTCACGTGATTTCCATAGAAATATATGTACATTGATTCCTCTTATTAGGGTACCTATAATTCTAATATGTTTCTGTATACTGTTACTACTAAAGCAAGATGATTTCTACCTAATTAAATATTTGTTTTAATTATTAAATGTAATTTTCAATATTACATAAATCGATAAAGAGAATAATATAATGCTCGAGTAGGAGAAAAGTTTGAAAATAATTTGTATCTTCTATACTATCAAAAAAGCATAAAATCTCAACTAATAATTAAGTCTTTAAATTAATAAATTAAAGCAGCAAAAAAGTCAATTCAATTTTGTTTTAAAATTATTATGTAAGTAAACTTATTTGTCAAGTTGATAAAACTCTTAAGGTACACAAATTATTTTACAAAATAAGAGCAATTTCCGTGAAAGAAATAAGAAAATAGAGAAAAATCTATTATAATATAGTATTAAATGTTAAATTGCTAAAATGTTAAGTTGAAGCAATAAGGATATAACATTAGACCTAAAAAATTCACAAAAATTGCCCTTATCATTTTTCTTTCTTTTTATATTTATTTTAACAAATAATATCTCCCTATAATTTTCATATCGTATTACACCATTTTTTATAATTCAATATTAGCTATTTCATACTTTATATTGTTATTTATTTCCAGGAGCTATAGTTCTATCTCTACACTCACAAATTTCTAAAAAATCCAAAGATTCAAATTCTTCAATTTATTTTATTATCTTTGATAATTATTGTAAAGTATTTTTTTTTTGTTATTTGTTTATAGTATTTGGTAATAAGATAACAATAATTTTCATAAGATATATATTATCTCATAAATCATAAGAGATATAAAGACTTACGTGGAATAGGATTTCTTTGTTTAATGAGCTAGCTTAGTGAGATTAACATTCATTATATCTAGAAGCTTACACTTTTTTTCTTTGATATTTTTTCAATAACTAAAACACATTATTGAATAATATATATATAATTTTTAAAAATTATATTTTTATTGATATAGGTACACGCGTAAAGCGTGTACCCTAAGACTAGTAAGATAGAAAAGGAAGCAGTACGCTACACGGATAATACATATGTTACAACTATGACAATTAAGAAAGAAAACGGGCTTCAATTTGGGTGCTTTACTATGGCGCTAATTCGTGATGGAGTTTGGGAAAAGAGATACAGAGAATTGCTTTATCTGCTTAAAGCTTGAACAAGAAAGCAAAATCTGCGAATTGGAAGTTTTTTCAGAAAAAGAAAACCGCAAAAGAGATTGTTCGGAGAAAGTTGTGCAGTTCGCGTGACGCGAAGCTGTTGGTATTTTGGCACAAGTACTGCGAGTAGTAATCTTACCGTAATTTATGTTTTCATAACTTGCATGATTTACACATGATTTTTAATATAAATATGTTACCAATTATTTTAAATTGCATGTGGGACATGTCTTTTACTTGATATGATACCGAAATAGTTGTTTGAGATGAATACAGTGATTTTAAATATTTTGGTTGTCACTAGATTTGTTTTACCGTTACTTGAATTTACTGTTATCGAAAGTAAATCATATGATTTGATAAGAACCGAAATGCCCTATATTATTTTAAAATAGTTTCTACGAGTATATATGCGGATTGCATATACAAGTATAAATGGGAGTAGACTTTGAAGGATCTCGTAGCTAACGGCGGGTTCGTTAGACCTGGTGCACCTTGTAATTACGGATTACCGTTATAGCCCTCGCTAGTGGGAAGGTAGAACTAGCATACCGTTACTGATTTCTCTCGAGTAGGGACTACCGTTATATGTGACTTCTTGCAATGAAGTCCACAGTTATATCGATTACATGATCCGTTCATTAAAACCTCCCAAAATGTGAGTACTGATATTATATAGTGGTTACCGAGCTTATTACTGAATTGTTAATTATATTTTACTACAAGAAAAGCGTGATGCGACTGAAAATTATTTACTATTTCTCAAAGGGGCATTTTTATGTATTTTCTCTTTGAGATACTAGCATGTTTATGACTTGTCCCCAAATAAAAATAGTTGTGGTTAAGTGTTATTACTCACTGAGCTAACGACTCATTCCCCGCTAATTTTTTTTACATAGACAGCACTTGACGCGGGCGACGATTTCGTTAATTAGAGCACACAAATTGATAGTTCTTGATGAGCCTCGCATTTGTTCGCGTGGGCGGAGATTTTATTATATCGTTATACTCTTTTCTTTGAACTCTTAGAGTCGCTCCATAATCATTAATTTAGTGTCATGAGTATTGTTTTGTTATCTATATATATATTAAAGCAAAGAAGTTTGCCTTAAATATATGCCAATTGTCAAATTATTAGAATGCCAATTGGCAACATATTAAAATGATAAGTGTAAATAAATAACTAAATAAATTACTTTAACAATGATTAAAAAATAATATATAAATCATTTCCATGGAAAGTTAATTAAAGCTACACCTCAATCTTCTTAAAAAAGGAAAATATTAAATGCCTCTTTATTAAATGCCTCTTTCTTACAAAATCAGACAAAATATCCCTATAAACTTTGATGTATCTAACCTGATTTATGTACAATATAATTATTATAGGTATCTTTTTTGACAAGAAATATCTAACAAATAATAGAAAAAATATAAATGTTGGGAAATTTTATAGCTGTTCTTGAATTTATATTGCCATATTTGGAGTAATATTATATGCAAAGCCTATTTAAATTTTAAATGCACGGCAATATACTTGTATAAATAATGCTACAGAAAGGAATGGTAGAAAGAAGCATTATGAAAAATGCACGGCAATATACTGTCACGACCCGGATTTTTCCCCCAACATCGGGATCGTGATGGCGCCTACTCGTGGTAGCTAGGCAAGCCACTATATTCATACTATCCTGTTTTTAACACAATTTTAATTAAATAAATGCGGAATACTTTATCGAAATGGATATAACAAATCACAAAGTGAAAATTATACTGAAATCCTCTACCCAAGACGTGGAGTCACCAACTCACAAACTACTATGGAATACTACACATAAAAGTCTGAAGGAAATATAACATAATTCTGTTTGTCTCGAAACAAAGAGACTACAGCTAATAACATAAATAAAGAAAGAGACGCCGGGCCTGCGGACGTCTGCAAGCTACCTCGGTCTCAAATATGATTAGCTCCCACGCAATCTACTTACTACTGCTGCTGCTCCTGATCGTAACCTGGACCTGTGCAAAAACGCACAGAAGTGTAGCATCAGCACAACCGACCCCATGTGCTGGTAAGTGCCTGGCCTATCCCGGCGAAGTAGTGACAAGCCTAGGACCAGACACTCACATAAACCTGTGCATTTCAATATATATATGTGTACCACAAAATAACAAGAAATAATCAAGTAATAACGCAATAAGAAATATCTTAAAGAATTTAACAACTAACCACAGTTAATAATTTCACAAAGAAAACAAAGTATAATGTAAACACGAATAATATCACTTCAAGAAATAACAAACAGTTGCACGGCATCACCCTTCGTGCTTTTACTCTCATCCTCACCAAATAAACAAATAAAATACACGGCATCACCCTTCGTGCTTTTACTCTCATCCTCACATCCATGGTACGGCATGATCCTTCGTACATGGTTCAATAATAGGGCACGGCATGATCCTTCGTGCATAAATAAATAAATAAACATGGCACGGCATCACCCTTCGTGCATTATCACTCTTCCTCACCCAAATAACAATCAAATAAGTTCACAAGGAAAACAAGGTATAATGGAAACACAAGTAATATCAAGTCAAGAAATGACAAACAATTGCACGGCATCACCCAAATAAAATATAATGGAAAAATAAGTAATATCAAGTCAAGAAATAGCAAACAATTGCACGGCATCACCCTTCGTGCTTTTACTCTCATCCTCACCAAATAAACAAATAAAGTACACGGCATCACCCTTCGTGCTTTTACTCTCATCCTCACATCCATGGTACGGCATGATCCTTCGTACATGGTTCAATAATAGAGCACGGCATGATCCTTCGTGCATAAATAAATAAATAAACATGGCACGGCATCACCCTTCGTGCATTATCACTCTTCCTCACCCAAATAACAATCACAGTTAAGGGTAAAGAGAGAAACAGTAATTCATAATACGTCCCATCAAGGGCAATCAATAATAATCTTCACAACAAGTCCCAACCAGGGAGAACAATAACAATTCATCTGTAATATATCTCAAAATAATCATTTTCCAACGACTCACGGTCATACTAGACGCCAGTGTATGGATGCTCGTCACCACAGCCCATACACCGCACTCGATCACATAACACATAGCACATAATCCTATTCCCTCAAGCTAGGATAGAACAAACACTTACCTCGAATGTTTATGAACAATTCAATCCGTGGCAATGCCCTTTCCTTTCAAATTTGGCTCCAATCCAATCGTATCTATACACAATTGATTTAATATCATCAATTCTACTTAACAAACTAGTTCATATTGCAAAATATGATTTTTACAACATTCTGCCCGGAATAGTAAAAATCGACCCCGGGCCCACATAACCGAAACTCAAGTTTCGAACCAAAATAAGTTCACCCAATCCTCCATGAGTTCAAATATACAATTTGTTCTTAAGTTCGACTCCAAAACGAGGTCTAAATCGCAATTTCTTTGAAAGCCCTAACTATACCCATTTCTCTAATTTTTCAACCAATTTACACATGTTTAGGCCTAAGAATTTGATTGATGTTGATGAAAAGTGAAGAAGACGAGTTAAACAATACTTACCCGATGAACCTTGATGAAAAGTTGCTCTAAGGATCGCCTAAGGGCTGTTGGAGAAGAGAGAGTTGAGAGAAATGGAAATAATCCCGTATGTTCTATTTTTGCAGAACTTAAATCACTGGGCGAAAGTTTTGTTCTATGCGATCGCAGGGCTACTGATGCGATCGCATAGAGTGAGGTCGTTTGTACACTGCGATCGCATGGAAGAAGATGCGATCGCATAGAATGGGCAGGCTACATTATGCGATCGCAGGACACACTGTGCGATCGCATAGAGGAGAAATGGGAGGCTGGCTGTTTACACAATGCGATCGCATTACATGGTATGCGATCGCGTAGAGGAAAAATGGCAAGCTATGCGATCGCAGGAACAATGATGCGATCGCATAGAAGAAAAATGGGGACAGTAAAATTACTCTACGCGATCGCGGAGGTAGTATGCGATCGCATAGGAGGAAAAGTGGAAGTTATGCGATCGCATGGGATCTATTGCGATCGCACAGAAGGATTTTTGGAACATCTGATCTTTGCTCTATGCGATCGCAGCTACACCTATGCGATCGCATAGAAGAAAATCTCTGTGCAAAAATTGCAGAGTTTCTGCTGCATTTTCAAGTTCAAAACCATCCCGTTACCTATCCGAAACTCACCCGAGCCCTCGGGGATTCAAACCAAGTATGTACACTGACTCAAAAACATCATACGAACTTGCTCGCGCGATCAAATCACCAAAATAACATCAAAATCAAGGAATTGAGCCTTAAAACTCAAGAATTCTTTCAAATTTCATAATTTCCAAAATTTCCAATTTAAGGCCGAAACACGTCAAACGACGTCCGTTTTCAACCAAACTTTACAGGAAGCGCTTAACCAATATATATGACTTGTACTGGGCGTCGGAACCAAAATACGAGCCCGATACCAGTACTTTTTAATCAAAATTCAGTTTCATTTTCCTTAAACATTTTCAGAAAACAATTTAACAGAAAAATTCTTTTACCGGGGTTCTAGACCTCGGATTTCAATTCCGGGCATATGCCCAAGTTCCATATTTTTCTACGGATTTTCTGAAATAGTCAAATCACGGATCCGGGTCCGTTTACTAAAAATGTTGACCAAAGTCAACCATATCAATATTAATATCAAAATTCTTCTACTTTTTCACATATTTCACATATTTCAACATAAATCTTTTCCGGCTTTGTGCCCGGACTGTGCACGCAAATCGAGGCAACTATAAATGAGGTTTTCAAGACCTCAAAAGCTCGGAATGATTAAATAAACATAAGTGATGACCCTTTGGGTCGTCACAATCTCCACCTCTAAAACAACCGTTCGTCCTCGAACGGACAAAAGAAAGAAGTACCGAGTCAGGAAACAAGTGTGGGTAACGGCTCCGCATATCAGACTCGGACTCCCAGGTCGATGCCTCAGGAGGCTGACCTCTCCACCTGAACACGCACAGAAGGATAACTCTTCGACCTCAACTGTCGAACCTGTCGGTCTAGAATAGCCACCGGCTCCTCCTCGTAGGATAGATCATTGTCCAATTGGACAGTACTGAAGTCTAACACATGTGTGGGATCGCCGTGGTATCTCCGAAGCATAGATACATGAAAAACTGGATGCACGGCTGATAAGCTAGGCGGCAAAGCTAATCTGTAAGCCACCCCTCCCACTCTGTCTAGAATCTCAAATGGGCCAATATACCTAGGGCCGAGCTTGCCCTTCTTCCCAAACCTCATCACGCCCTTCATAGGCGACACTCGGAGCAATACTCGTTCACCAACCATAAAATCTACATCTCGAACCTTACGATCCGCATAAGTCTTCCGCTTGGACCGAGCTGAACGTAATCTCTCCCGAATAGTCTTGACCTTATCTAAGGCCTCCCGAACTAGATCCGTACCCAACAACCGAGCCTCTCCCGGTTTAAACCATCCAACCGGTGATCGACATCGCCTACCATATAACGCCTCATACGGAGCCATCCGGATGCTAGATTGGTAACCGTTATTGTAGGCGAACTCTGCTAATGGCAGAAACCGGTCCCACGAGCCTCCGAAATCAATAACACAGGCTCGAAGCATGTCCTCCGGAATCCGAATAGTCCTCTCCGACCGGCCATCCGTCCGAGGATGAAATGCGGTACTCAACCGAACCCGGGTGCCTAACTCCCGCTGAACCGCTCTCCGGAACCGCGAGGTAAACTGCGTACCCCGATCGGAGATAATAGATACCGGCACCCCATGGAGACGAACAATCTCCCTAATGTAAACCTCCGCTAACCTCTCCGACGAGTAGGAGACGGATACTCTGGAATAAAGTGTGCCGACTTGGTCAGCCTATCAACAATGACCCAAATAGTATCAAATTTCCTCCGAGTCAAAGGAAGTCCCAGTAACGAAGTCCATAGTGATCCGCTCCCATTTCCACTCGGGAATTTCAATCCTCCGGAATACACCACCAGGTCTCCGGTGCTCATATTTCACCTCTGCTGACAATTTAGACACCGAGCGACATACGCAACGATATCTTTCTTCATTCCGCGCCACCAATAGTGTTGCCGTAAGTCCTGGTACATCTTCGCGGCGCCTAGGTGAATAGAATACCGCGAACTGTGGGCCTCTGCTAAGATCAACTCTCGAATCCCTTCGACATTGGGCACACAAACTCGACCCCGCAATTTCAATACCCCATCATCATCTAGGTTTGCCTGTGTGGCACCTCCCCGCTGTACTGTATCTCTCAACTCACGCAAATGAGGATCATCAAATTGGCTCTCACGGATGCGCTCTAATAATGAAGAACGAGCGACCGTGCAGGCTAACACTCTGCTAGGCTCAGAAATGTCTAATCTCACGAACCGGTTGGCTAAGGCCTGGATACCCTGCTAGGCTCAAAAATATATATTCTCACAAATCGATTGGCTGAGGCCTGAACATTTAAAGTGAGCGGTCTCTAGCTGACCGAAATATACGCAAGACTACCCATGCTAGAAGGCTTCCTACTCAATGCATCGGCCACCATATTGGCCTTACCCGGGTGATACAAGATAGTGACATCATAATTTTTCAACAACTCCAGCCATCGCCTCTACCTTACATTCAACTCCTTCATCTTAAACAGGTATTGAAGGCTCTTTTGATTCGTGTAGACCTCACACATCACACCATATAGATAATGCCTCCAAATCTTCAAAGCATGAACAACCGCTGCCAACTCTAGTTCATAAACCGGATAATGTTTCTTGTGGATCTTCAACTGTCTCGAGGCATAAGCAATAACTTTGCCATCCTGCATCAATACTGCTCCAAGACCAATACGGGAAGCATCATAATAGACTATGAAAGGCCCTGAACACGTGGGCAAAACCAATACCAGTGCCATAGTTAGGGCTGTCTTGAGCTTCTGAAAGCTCGCCTCACACTCGTCTGACCATCTGAACTGGGCAGCCTTCTGGGTCAATCTGGTCATCGGGGCTGCAATAGAGGAAAATCCCTCTACGAACCGACGGTAATAACCTGCTAACCCCAAGAAACTCCGTATCTCGATCACTGAAGCTGGTCGAGGCCAATTCTTAACTGCCTCAATCTTCTTTGGGTCCACCTGAATACCCTCCACCGATACGATATGACCCAAAAATACCATTGAACTCAACCAGGACCCACATTTTGAAAATTTGGCATATAGTCGATTATCCTTCAGAGTCTGAAGAACCACTCTGAGGTGCTGCTCGTGCTCCTCCTGGCTGCGGGAGTACACCAGGATGTCATCTATAAAGACTATCATGAACAGATCTAAGTAAGGCCTGAATACCCGATTCATCAACTCCATGAATGCTTCTGGGGCATTGGTCAACCCGAAGGACATGACCAAGAACTCATAATGCCCATATCTAGAACGAAAGGGTGTTTTAGGAATGTCAGCCGCCCTGATCTTCAGCTGATGGTAGCCCGACCTCAAGTCTATCTTAGAGAATACCCTCGCTCCCTGGAGCTGGTCAAACAAATCATCAATCCTCGGCAGTGGATATTTATTTTTGATAGTCACCTTGTTTAACTGCCGGTAATCAATACACATCCGCATCGAGCCATCCTTCTTCTTTACAAATAATACAGGTGCTCCCCAGGGGGAAACACTGGGCCTGATAAAACCCTTCTCAAGAAGGTCCTGCAACTGATCCTTCAACTCCTTTAACTCCGGCGGGGCCATACGATAGGGTGGAATAGAGATGGGCTGAGTGCCCGGTGCCAAATCAATACAGAAGTCAATATCCCTGTCGGGTGGCATGCCCGGCAGGTCTGAAGGAAAAACCTCAGGAAACTCCCGTGCAATAGGGACTGAATCAATGGAAGGAACTTCTGCACTGGAATCACGAACATAAGCCAAATAAGCTAAACACCCCTTCTCGACCATACGTCGAGCCTTAACATAAGAAATAACAGTGCGAACGGAGTGGCTTGAGGTACCCTTCCACTCTAATCGGGGTGATTCTGGCAAGGCTAAGGTGACGGTCTTAGCATGACAATCAAGAATAGCATGGTATGGGGACAACCAGTCCATCCCCAATATGACATCAAAATCTACCATATCTAAGAGCAACAGATCAACACGGGTCTCAAGGCCCCCAAATATAACTACGCACGAACGATGCACCCGATCGACTACAATAGAGTCACCCACTGGCGTAGCCACATAAACTGGAATATCCAGAGCATAGCTGGGCACGGCTAAATACGGTGCGAAGTAGGAAGACACATAGGAATAGGTAGATCCAGGGTCAAATAATACTGAAGCACCTCTGTCACACACAAGAATAGTACCTGTAATCACAGCATCTGATGCCTCTGCCTCTGGCCTGGCCGGTAAAGCATAGAATCGGGGATCTGCACCTCCCCTCTGAGCTGCGTCTCTAGGACGACCATCAACTGGCTGACCTCTACCTCTCGCTGGACGGTCTCCACCTCTACGGTCTCGACCTCCACCTCTATAATCTCTACCCCCGCCTCTGGCTGGCTGGGCAGGCTGAGGGTCAGCTGGGGCCTGAATCATAGGACGAGGACCTCGCTGCCGAGAGTTGCCCGCTGCTATAGGGCAATTCCTGATAAAATGACCCGGGTCGCCACAACCGTAGCAACTCTTGGGCTGATGGGGCTGCTGGCCCCGACGACCCGAATGGCCTCCACGAACGCTCGGGAGGCCGAGCACTAATAGGAGACCGGTCCGAATAATACCCCGAGAACCACGATCACCCGATCCACCCCGCGAAGCTCGAAGGGCGGAATGAAAAGGCTCGGAGGACCGGCCTCTGTCAAAGGATTCTCTTGCTACCGGAGGAAGAACCACCAAATCTACCCGTATGACGAGGCCTCTTATCCGAAGAATAACCGCCTCCCCTAGCAAGAGCCATCTCAACTCGCGTGCTGCATTGGCTGCCTCCCGAAATGATATGTCACTCCCCACGCCCATAGCCATCCGGAGTCTAATCGGCTGATTAAGCCCATCTATAAATCCGCGGACCCTCTCCCGCTCCGTGGGAAGTATCACCACCGCATGACGAGCCAAGTCAATAAATCTCGTCTCATACTGTGTAGCTGTCATAGTGCCCTGATGGAGGCGCTCAAACCTGCCTCCGAAGTAAATCCCGCTGAGTAGCAAGGAGAAACTTCTCCATAAATAGTTCCGCAAACTGGTCCCATGATAAAGCTGGGGACCCTGCTGGTCGAGTCGAGCAATAATCTCTCCACCAAGTCTTGGCGGATCCTGCAAGTCTGAAGGTACAGAAATCAACTCCGTTTGTCTCCACGATCCCCATAGTTTTGAGAATCTCATGGCAACTGAATAAAAAGTCCTGAGGATCCTCTGATGCGGCTCCACTGAATGTAGTGGTAAATAGCTTGGAGAACCGATCAAGCCTCCATAACGAATCGGAAGTCATGGCCGCTCCATCGCCGGCATGAGCTGTGGTACCTGACTGAGTGGCCACAGCTCTGGGGTAGCCGCCTGAGGCTGAGCTCTACCCCTACCACGGCCTCTGATACGGCCCCGACCCCCGCCCCTCACAGGAGCTGTCTGGGGCTCAGGCTGCTGGTCAGCGGACGAAGAAGTGCGTGTCCTTACCATCTGCGAAAGGACAGAATAGAAATTCAATCAGTAATTGAGGAACAAGTCGCACGACAAGAAAGAACAAATGAGAGACTTTTTCCTAACTCAATAGACTCTGGAGGACAAGTACGGACGTCTCCGTACCTACCTCTCAAACTCTACTAAGCTTGTTCGTGAGTGGTGAGACCTATGTAACCTAGAGCTCGATACCAACTTGTCACGACCCGGATTTTTCCCCCAACATCGGGATCGTGATGGCGCCTACTCGTGGTAGCTAGGCAAGCCACTATATTCATACTATCCTGTTTTTAACACAATTTTAATTAAATAAATGCGGAATACTTTATCGAAATGGATATAACAAATCACAAAGTGAAAATTATACTGAAATCCTCTACCCAAGACGTGGAGTCACCAACTCACAAACTACTATGGAATACTACACATAAAAGTCTGAAGGAAATATAACATAATTCTGTTTGTCTCGAAACAAAGAGACTACAGCTAATAACATAAATAAAGAAAGAGACGCCGGGCCTGCGGACGTCCGCAAGCTACCTCGGTCTCAAATATGATTAGCTCCCACGCAATCTACTTACTCCTGCTGCTGCTCCTGATCGTAACCTGGACCTGTGTGCAAAAACGCACAGAAGTGTAGCATCAGCACAACCGACCCCATGTGCTGGTAAGTGCCTGGCCTATCCCGGCGAAGTAGTGACAAGCCTAGGACCAGACACTCACATAAACCTGTGCATTTCAATATATATATGTGTACCACAAAATAACAAGAAATAATCAAGTAATAACGCAATAAGAAATATCTTAAAGAATTTAACAACTAACCACAGTTAATAATTTCACAAAGAAAACAAAGTATAATGTAAACACGAATAATATCACTTCAAGAAATAACAAACAGTTGCACGGCATCACCCTTCGTGCTTTTACTCTCATCCTCACCAAATAAACAAATAAAATACACGGCATCACCCTTCGTGCTTTTACTCTCATCCTCACATCCATGGTACGGCATGATCCTTCGTACATGGTTCAATAATAGGGCACGGCATGATCCTTCGTGCATAAATAAATAAATAAACATGGCACGGCATCACCCTTCGTGCATTATCACTCTTCCTCACCCAAATAACAATCAAATAAGTTCACAAGGAAAACAAGGTATAATGGAAACACAAGTAATATCAAGTCAAGAAATGACAAACAATTGCACGGCATCACCCAAATAAAATATAATGGAAAAACAAGTAATATCAAGTCAAGAAATAGCAAACAATTGCACGGCATCACCCTTCGTGCTTTTACTCTCATCCTCACCAAATAAACAAATAAAGTACACGGCATCACCCTTCGTGCTTTTACTCTCATCCTCACATCCATGGTACGGCATGATCCTTCGTACATGGTTCAATAATAGGGCACGGCATGATCCTTCGTGCATAAATAATAAAACATGGCACGGCATCACCCTTCGTGCATTATCACTCTTCCTCACCCAAATAACAATCACAGTTAAGGGTAAAGAGAGAAACAGTAATTCATAATACGTCCCATCAAGGGCAATCAATAATAATCTTCACAACAAGTCCCAACCAGGGAGAACAATAACAATTCATCTGTAATATATCTCAAAATAATTATTTTCCAACGACTCACGGTCATACTAGACGCCAGTGTATGGATGCTCGTCACCACACCCCATACACCGCACTCGAT
The DNA here is from genome assembly GCA_032618575.1 of Nicotiana noctiflora. Classification (NCBI taxonomy): domain Eukaryota; kingdom Viridiplantae; phylum Streptophyta; class Magnoliopsida; order Solanales; family Solanaceae; genus Nicotiana; species Nicotiana noctiflora. Next base: position 36,326 of record JASVEL010010352.1, read on the forward strand.
CACATAACACATAGCACATAATCCTATTCCCTCAAGCTAGGATAGAACAAACACTTACCTCGAATGTTTATGAACAATTCAATCCGTGGCAATGCCCTTTCCTTTCAAATTTGGCTCCAATCCAATCGTATCTATACACAATTGATTTAATATCATCAATTCTACTTAACAAACTAGTTCATATTGCAAAATATGATTTTTACAACATTCTGCCCGGAATAGTAAAAATCGACCCCGGGCCCACATAACCGAAACTCAAGTTTCGAACCAAAATAAGTTCACCCAATCCTCCATGAGTTCAAATATACAATTTGTTCTTAAGTTCGACTCCAAAACGAGGTCTAAATCGCAATTTCTTTGAAAGCCCTAACTATACCCATTTCTCTAATTTTTCAACCAATTTACACATGTTTAGGCCTAAGAATTTGATTGATGTTGATGAAAAGTGAAGAAGACGAGTTAAACAATACTTACCCGATGAACCTTGATGAAAAGTTGCTCTAAGGATCGCCTAAGGGCCGTTGGAGAAGAGAGAGTTGAGAGAAATGGAAATAATCCCGTATGTTCTGTTTTTGCAGAACTTAAATCACTGGGCGAAAGTTTTGTTCTATGCGATCGCAGGGCTACTGATGCGATCGCATAGAGTGAGGTCGTTTGTACACCGCGATCGCATGGAAGAAGATGCGATCGCATAGAATGGGCAGGCTACATTATGCGATCGCAGAACACACTGTGCGATCGCATAGAGGAGAAATGGGAGGCTGGCTGTTTACACAATGCGATCGCATTACATGGTATGCGATCGCGTAGAGGAAAAATGGCAAGCTATGCGATCGCAGGAACAATGATGCGATCGCATAGAAGAAAAATGGGGACAGTAAAATTACTCTACGCGATCGCGGAGGTAGTATGCGATCGCATAGGAGGAAAAGTGGAAGTTATGCGATCGCATGGGATCTATTGCGATCGCACAGAAGGATTTTTGGGACATCTGACCTTTGCTCTATGCGATCGCAACTACACCTATGCGATCGCATAGAAGAAAATCTCTGTGCAAAAATTGCAGAGTTTCTGCTGCATTTTCAAGTTCAAAACCATCCCGTTACCTATCCGAAACTCACCCGAGCCCTCGGGGATTCAAACCAAGTATGTACACTGACTCAAAAACATCATACGAACTTGCTCGCGCGATCAAATCACCAAAATAACATCAAAATCAAGGAATTGAGCCTTAAAACTCAAGAATTCTTTCAAATTTCATAATTTCCAAAATTTCCAATTTAAGGCCGAAACACGTCAAACGACGTCCGTTTTCAACCAAACTTTACAGGAAGTGCTTAACCAACATATATGACCTGTACCGGGCGTCGAAACCAAAATACGAGCCCGATACCAGTACTTTTTAATCAAAATTCAGTTTCATTTTCCTTAAACATTTTCAGAAAACAATTTAACAGAAAAATTCTTTTACCGGGGTTCTAGACCTCGGATTTCAATTTCGGACATATGCCCAAGTTCCATATTTTTCTACGGATTTTCTGAAATAGTCAAATCACGGATCCGGGTCCGTTTACCAAAAATGTTGACCAAAGTCAACCATATCAATATTAATATCAAAATTCTTCTACTTTTTCACATATTTCACATATTTCGACATAAATCTTTTCCAGCTTTGTGCCCGGACTGTGCACGCAAATCGAGACAACTATAAATGAGGTTTTCAAGACCTCAAAAGCTCGGATTGATTAATAAAACAAGTGATGACCCTTTGGGTCGTCACATATACTTGGCATATATATATATTATGCCAAGTGGAAAGCTAATAGAAAGCCAATTGGAAATTTAAAAATAATTTCTGATAGACTACTTATGAAAACCAACTTCTCTGCCCAAATGAGATAGGAGAAAGGTCTGCGTACACACTATATTTCCCAGATCCCACTTTGTGGGATTTTATTGGATCGTTGTTTGTTGTTGTATCTGTTAGATTATGCAATAAAATTAATTTTGAATTAACGGATAAATGTTTGAATCTATAGATAAGGATTTTGAATTGAATTGAAATATAAAAATAATTTTTCTGAATTAAAAGATAAAAACTTTTTAAAAAACAATGAGAATAATGGTGAAATATATTATTTAAACGAAAGCTTTCGAATTTGGACAGGAATGTAAACACATTTATTAAGAATTCATATATAAACAATTTTATGGAAAGCATAAATAATAATGGTAAAGGACATTATTTTAAACAAATAAATTCAGTCAATTAACGTAATGTTCTTCTAAAATCATGATTGTAGTATTGCACTTATAAGTAAAAATGTTTAAGAATATATGATAAAGCAATTAACTAATATTTATTTGAATTCTCCAACAATAACATAATATTATTTTTTGACAAAATTTTTTTACAGGAGTATCATTTTCTTTGATGCACGAATAGTATAACTATACAAATCTTGCAATTGATGTAACTCTCTACCAATTTGAAACGTGGAATGAAAATTTTAAGATTTTTACCTACTAAACATAAAATATAAAATATAATTATATTGATTTGAGTTATATATGTACAAAAATAATATATATATATATATATATATATATATATATATATATATATATATATATATATATATATATATATATATATATATATATATATATATATATATATATATATATATATATATATATATATATATATATATATATATATATAATATAATATCTATATTTATAATCCACATCTCTAATTGAAAGCAATATATAAGATTCATGAAATAAGTTATAAATAGAGTTATTGATTTAAGACTTTATCACAAAATATATTGAACAGAAAGTGATCATTCCAATAATAATTTTGATTTTATATATAAACAAAAGACAAAAATATGCCCTAATCCAATCGACGATAATTTTAACATTATTCTTTCTATAATTATTAAAAGCTATGGTGAATTATTTTTTTCATATGGGACTGTCTCTAAATAAATATATTTACATACGGACCACGTTATGGTCTTATTACGAGTTACAAGTAGGAAGAAATAAAAAAATTTAATGATGAATAAATAACAACTGAAGTTAGGCAAATAATAAATAAAGCATTTTTTGATTCATTTAGTTATAATGTATTTGAAACATGTTATATAATGTACACAAATATTTATTTTTTTTAAAATAAATTTTGAAAGTTTTTCCTTATTGTTACACTCCATACTAAGTTAAACAGCGCCACATAAATTGAAAAGAAAAAAGTTCGATATTTGAGTATCATCTAAGAATTATTCCAAGATTATATGATTCAATTCATTTAAGTACATATATTTTCTATAATGAGGGTAGTTACACTGAGATAAGATGTCAATTATAGTTTTGTTAAAATGGACAATCTAACATACTCAAACAAATTAGATCATGAATGTTTGATATGATTAATATTCTTTATAGCCCGTTTGGCCAAACTATCTAAATTTGAGAAGTACTTCTCTTAAAAATGCTTTCCAAAAAAAATACTTTTTGTTCAAAAGTAATTTGTCATTGGCTACTTAGTTTAAAAAGTATTTTAGAGTAGCAATTAGTATTTGGCCAAGCTTTTGAAAAGTGCTTCTAAATATATTTTTTAGATGTACTTTCCAAAAATTACTTTTGGAGAGAAGCTATTATTTTGTGCTTCTCGTAATTTCTCCTCAAAAATATTTTTTTCCTTCCAAAAGCTTTGGCCAAATACCTTAGTTTTAGAATAAAAAGTACTTTTGCCATAAAAGACACTTGGCTCAACAGGCTATAATATCCGCGCATCGCGCGGGTACTAAAACTAGTTATAGTCTTATGTTAAGTATCGTTCTCATTTATGAAAGTTAGAGAAAATTAGTATTTCTAGTGGTTACTTGGTGGTTTAGTTATGGTGAAGACTTGTATTGGTTAATTGACAAGTTGTTAATTGTATGGTATGATATGAGGATGTTTGGTTGCTTGCTGATTTGAGACACCAAAATTTTTTTGGAATAATCCAAAAACAGGGAAAACTTTGTCCGATTTTCTGTAAAATACCGAAAATATATTATTGAGATCTAGTTGACTTGTGTTGAGAACAAAATTGAGATCTGACACTATATAATTATCGTTTCAAATCAACTTATGTAAGAAATAAAAAATGATAGGAAAAATTATAAGTAGATATATTTCTCGTTGTTTAAGTAAATGTACTAAAAAGACTAGAGAATGGAATGATATTTTGGTAAAATATGTAATATCAAAGAAAATAATCTTTTATCATTAATTTTGCATAAGAAAAAGGAATATAATACACTAAATAGTAGGGGTGGGCATTGTCACACCTCCCTTTTTCACACACATAGCGTAAAAACGTAAATGCGCCACTGTTTAATACTACACCCCGAAAGGGATGTAATAATAATCAGTGAAGGAGTTTTTCCACTTAAAGGACAGTCGGAACGGGATCAATTTATTTAATTATTCAGAGTCGCCACTTGGAAAAATAATGGTGTCCCAAGTCACCGGTTTAATCCCGAACCGAGGAAATTTATGACTCTGTATTACAGTCTGCGAAACTAGAAACCTGGATAAGGAATTCTGTTAACCCGGGAGAAGGTGTTAGGCACTCCCGGATTCCGTGGTTTTAGCACGGTCGCTCAACTGCGATTTTTGTTTTTATCTGATTTCTTTATATATTTTAATTATGCACTTTTATATATTTTAAGAATTGCGACGTCACGAAAACACATTTCGGGTCACACCGCAACCAGTACGCCTGTGACTTTAATGTATTTCAGTTTCGCCGAGAGATAGATTTGGGTCACATAAATGCGCACCCGTATTTAGGAAAGTAATTTTATTAAAGTAACACGCCTACAGCAATTACGCGTTATTAACTTTGTAGGAGGCCATGAAAATTCGCTAAATGGCACGTCCCGAATTCTAAAAGAGTTATTCTTAATTACGAGGGCCATAAGCTTATGAAAAATTACTGTGGATAAAATGTAATTAAGCTAGAAGGATTCAGATCCAAGAAAATGAGCCAACTTTATTCAATAACCCATATACTAGACCATAAAATTCATCTAACGTCCCACAATAGGAACGACTTGGAATATATAAATAAATTCATACATCAGATAACATGGAAATTGATTATTTCAACATATAGGAAGTTTAAACAGTAAATTCAATTTAAAATTAGTATATATCACCTAAAGCTAGCTTGACTATCAGTATAAACCAAATCCAATATTTGATTAGCAATAATAGACTATAAAATTAAATGCCAACTAGAGTCCTAATCCTTAAGCAGACAAATGGCTTCTTAATAACTTGAAATTCCTTACACAAATCAATTTTTAATGGTCAACATTGATTTCCAACAAATACTCGGCAGCAATACTAACAAAATAAAATTAATGGTAAATGACATAATTATTAAAATAAGAAAACGAACCTTTATTTTTTGAGAAATGTTCTCGAGAACTTTTACAATGTCTGCAAAAGCTTCTAAGTTGTGAACATGGCAAAACTCAACGGCGTCCTCGGACAGCGATCAAATGAAGAACTGAACCGCGAACGGAGACTTGACGGACCCTCACCCGGAAAATCGAAGCTTCGAAACTCGACGGAAAGGCTGGCGTTGTTGAATTGGAGATGAAGAAACTGACGTTGTTCCGAGGTGTTCGACTGGAGAAGGCGACGAGCATATGATGGTCGACTGGTTCGTGGACTGCTGGACCTGGACGTTTGGGTTGGGCGAGGTCGACTGTGTGACGGGACGACGACGGGGGTGACGGGAAAGTTGGAGGTCACGCTAGGGTTTTCTAACTGAGGAAGAAGATGAAACCTAGGGGGTGGGGGGTCGTATGTAACGGCTGGTTGTAGCTCTTAGCTCCATGTCTATGCGGTTGCCTTCCAGATTGTATATAAGATGTTACCCCCTTTGTGTGTGTATCCCCTTTGAAGAAGAACGGCTGCCCTCACAATTTTTAGGGTGTAGGTTTTTATAGGTCTAAGTCTAGGTTTTAATGGGAAGGGTATGGGCTAATTGATGGGCTTTGGGTGTTTGGCCTAAGCAAAATTAAGGAAAAATGGCCCAATTAAAGTCTCTTACTAAGATAGTCCACTTATTTCACTTATTTTGTAATTATTCTTAGTTATTTTTGTTTTTTTCTTTTTGTATTTTTATATTTTCTAATTTTCATGCAACTAATTAATACACAAATTACAAAAATAAGGAAAAATTATTTATTTTGAATTTTATGGGAATAACTCGTATGTAGGGTAAAAATCACGTGCTCACAGCTGCCCCTCTTTGCTCGGGAACACGAAGAGTTTCCGTGCAAAGATAAGTGAGCAACTATGAACGATTTTTACACGTTCGAGTATTCCGTTGTGAAGCATTTTGAAAAGCTTTGACCGCACCCTGCTTCAGAGGTTGCCTACATATCCTGGGCTAAACAGGAATCAGGTCAGTGTAGTTCGGGAGTGATGGAGTATCGAGGTTGAGAGTCGAGGTTCCGTCCGAGGCTCCGGTCCGTTGTCCCGTTATTACATCAAAATTGAAAAAGACTAACTAAACCTATCAGCTACGAGTTACAGAATTCCTATCTATGAGTCTTCTGAAGCTTGATCTTGAGTTGGTTGGTGCTTCATGCGGACTCTGATCTGAATCTTGATGCTTGTTAGCTGCAGGTGTTGGTTCAATCTTTTTCAGTTTTTGGATCAAGTCCGGACATATAGTGCCCATGATTTCAGGTGGGCTCCTAGTTGCTGAGCCTTGACTTGTATTTATCTTTCACTGGCATTCTTGTTATTGCCTCGACTTGTTCAACTCCTCTTCGCCGGCATTCTTGTTCTTGCCTTGACTTGTTCAAACATTTTTCAATATGAAGTATTCATCCATTCTCCAGGTGGACCTCTGCTTGTGACAAAATAAACAACCAAAGAAAGATTTTTCTGCCCCAGTATGGTGACTGGGCACATCATGTTATTGCATGTCAGAATTTCATTTTTTGTTTTTTTTTCATTTTTCATTGTTTTTTTTTTTTTTAAATGCAGATATGTATGAGATGCAGTGCAGAAAAATATTCTCGTGTTAGAAGGTGGGCGCCTAACAGAAATTAAACGTGCAATGCGATGCAGAAAAATATTCCCGTATTTGAAGGTGGGCACCTAACAGAAATTAGACGTGCAATGCGATGCAGAAAAATATTCCCGTATTTGAAGGTGGGCACCTAACAGAAATTAAACGTGCAATGCGATGCAAAAAATATTCCCGTATTTGAAGGTGGGCACCTAACAGAAATTAAACGTGCAATGCGATGCAGAAAAATATTCCCGTATTTGAAGGTGGGCGCCTAACAGAAATTAGACGTGCAATGCGATGCAGAAAAATATTCCCGTATTTGAAGGTGGGCACCTAACAGAAATTAAACATGCAATGCGATGCTGAAAAGTATTCCCGTATTTGAAGGTGGGCACCTAACAGAAATTAAACGTGCAATGCGATGCAGAAAAAGTATTCCCGTGTTAGAAGGTGGGCGCCTAACAGAAATTAAACGTGCGATGCAAAAAAGTATTCCCGTGTTAGAAGGTGGGCACCTAACAGAAATTAAAAATGCAATGCGATGCAAAAAATATTCCCGTATTTGAAGGTGGGCACCTAACAGAAATTAAACGTGCAATGCGATGCAGAAAATATTCCCGTATTTGAAGGTGGGCACCTAACAGAAATTAAACGTGCAATGCGATGCAAAAAATATTCCCGTATTAGAAGGTGGGCACCTAACAGAAATTAAAAATGCATAAAACTAAAACTTGTGTTACCTTGACTGAAGGTTATCTTAGGTGAAAAATTCATCAGACTAAGACATTTAATCTTAGGAGAAAGTTTCAACAGACTAAGATTTTCATTCTCACTAGACTATGTCCATTTCAATGTAATCTCAGGAGGATTAACCATCGGACTGAGTTTATGACTCCAGGAGATAATTCATCAGATTGGGTCCATTTGCAATTCATACTTTCTTAAGCCTTTCAAATTCAACAAACTTTTCTTTCTTTTCAACTTCTTACCTTTCTTTCTTTTCCAACTTCTGATTTTACCTTTCAAATTATGCCTTTCCTTTTCGTTTCAAATTATGCCTTCATTTCCTTTTCCAACTTCTACTTTCATTGACTTCGGCCTTCCTTTTGTTTTCACATTTCATTATCTCTTTATCTTAGGTGAAAAATTCATCAGACCAAGACTTTTATCTTGGGAGAAAGATTCAACAGACTAAGATTGTATCTTACTGGACTATGTCCATTTCAATGTAAGACTTTTGTCTTAGGAGAAAGTTTCATGACTCCAGGAAAATAACTCTTCGGACTGGATCTATTCATTTGCATGGTCTCAAGAGGATTATCCACCGGACTGAGATTATGACTCCAGGAGATAGTTCATCAGACTGGGTCCATTTGCAATTCGGACTTTCTTAAGTCTTTCACATTCAACAAACTTTTCTTTCTTTTTCGGCTTTTGCCCTTTCTTTCTTTTCCAACTTTTAACTTTCTTTATTTTCCAAATTTTGATTTTACCTTTCAAATTATGCCTTTCCTTTTCATCTCAAATTATGCCTTCATTTCCTTTTCCAACTTCTACTTTTATCTTAGGTGAAAAATTCATCAGACTAAGATTTCATCGTTTCATCGTTTCATCCTAGGTGAAAAATTCATCAGACCAAGACTTTTATCTTGGGAGAAAGATTCAACGGACTAAGATTTTATCCAATTCATCTTAGGTGAAAAATTCATCGGACTAAGACTTTTGTCTTAGGAGAAAGTTTCAACAGACTAAGATTGTATCATTCTCCGATACTTGCTTCATTCACCTTTCAACTTGCCTTATTCATCTTCAAAAACAATTGTATTCACCTTCATGCTCTTCGGATGACTATCCGATGACAGGAAATTTTTCCTGCCCCAGTTTGACAATATCTTTTGCTCCTGTTTCAAAGCAAAGAAAACTCTGTCGGTTTAAAAATGCGGTGGTTGGTTGTGGCCTTGAACTTTCCACTTGACTGCTTGGCCTGTTCACCGACTATTCTTTTCATTCTTTCTTTGTTCAAAACCCGCCTTCCTTACGGCATGTATGTTGTTCCTTTCTTGACGGATCCCACAATTCCGATCTTGAAGTCTATGATTTCTTCAATGATTTCACTGGACAACCTTGGGTGTTTCTTGACTGGCTCTTTCTTTTGTCGGAATACACTCCCATATTTCCATTTGTCATATTTTCCCCCGAGTTGGCACTTTGCCGACCTTTGCGTCTTGCATGAACCCCAAACGTTTTTATTGTTGCCCGCTCCATTGCACATGTTGCTATTTTGGCTTAAAGCACTGGCCTTGTCTTTTCCTGACTTACGACAATTGTCGTGTTGGACAAATCCCATCTTGTGCAATTGGAAAGCTTGGTGGCAAATTTTGAAATCATTTCTATACTTGTTATGACCCGACGGACTCAATAAGAGGGAGGGTAAAACAAGGTACAAAGGATAGAAAGAAAGGAAAACATAATTCCTAACAAGAAACCTACAGAAGAATGACCTATAGGATTTTGAATACCGACTCTAGTGGCGTTGACATGCACTTTTGGCCTTCTCTGTATAGCAAATTTGATGTTCAACTCTTGTTGCAAGCTCTGCCGTGAAACCGGTCTTCAACACTTCATTTCTTTGATCTGATCCTTAGTCGACTTGTAGTGCCCATAGGGTTTTCACCATCAAGCCTCTCTCATTTGCTTTTTCTCTCAACTCACTGTCGCCTTATGGTGCCCGTGAGGGTTTTCACCGATAAGACTCTCTCATTTTGATTTCTCTCATCGTGGAGCCTCGTGGTGGTTTTCATCATCTTGAATTCTTCATTCTCCTTTGTTCGGACTCGAGTGTTGCCCTTGATGTGATTCACCTTTGCTCGTTTGTCTCGGCATTTCTTGAAGATTGGTCGGAAGGTCTTCCTTTGGACCGTAATGCAGGCTTTTGGATGGGGTTTAGAAAGAAAGGATATAAAAGGCTCAAATTATTTTAACCGTGGGTTAAATATTTACAACTTCCAGAATCTTATTTATTCAACAACTATAACTTCTGCCCCAGTTTCCTTCTTGGGGGATTTTTTTGGATTTTTCCTTTATTGTGACTGAACCTCAAAGAGGCTGCCTACGTACCCTTTCGGGATCAAGTCTTATTTATTCAACAACCATAACTTCTGCCCCAGTTTCCTTCTTGGGGGATTTTTTTGGATTTTTCTTTATTGTGACTGAACCTCAGTGAGGCTGCCTACGTACCCTTTCGGGATCAGGTCAAACGTAGTTCGGACTACGTCATTAATTAATGAATTTCTTTTGACTTTTTCCCGATTTTCTTTCTTGTATTGCATTTTTTTTCTTTTTCTTTTTTTTTCTTTTTTTTTTTTTCTTTTCTTTTATTTGATTTCCCCGCTCAATCCTCAATTTTTGTTGTTGATTCCGGAAGAGGGATATGAAAGAAAATATAATATGGCTCAAAGGGGTAGCAATGGACGAAGTGTTTGGATAGCCGAATAAAATGCCTTCGTCATTCCAATCTTCAAAACCTACCAAGTACAAACTACACGGTTAAACACCTTTGATTGATTCACATATTTGCCTTGATGACTCTCAGTGCCATTGGGCAACAATCCCGATACCACGAATGGTTCCTTTAACCTTGGGGTACTCTTGCCTTTGGCTTTAAACCGATGAAGCATGATGCATTTGTTGACATCCAATTTTGACCCTCCTTTCTTCCAAACTATTTCTTTAGGCTTCTAATATCACTAATAACGTAAGAATAGTTATTTTACCATTTTTAGCTCAAACTAGACCTAATTATTATTATTATTTAGCTAATATCACTATTACTACTATTATTAATATTACTACTACTATCATTGAAATTAGTACTAGTATTAATACATTATGACTACTTGCTAAGTACTATTATTATTATTAGTATTAATATTAATTTGATATTAGTGTTAGTATTACTATTGTTACTACGACTACTATCATTATTTTATTAGTAGTATTAATATTTTTATTATAAAATTATTGTTATTTTTGTCGTTATTGCTATTAGTGTTACAATTTAATTATACTTTTACACTATTCAATATATTATTATTATTATTATTACTATTACTATTATTATTATTATTATTATTATTATTATTATTATTATTATTATTATTATTATTATTATTATTATTATTATTATTATTATATTAGCATTAGATATTACTATTATTTATCATTATGATCCTAAAAAATATTTATATTGTCGTTTGCTAATAGGATATCACGTTATATGTTTAATCAAATAGTAATATTACTTCAATCTTATTCCTTACAAATATTTACTCTAATGATATTATATTATTTTACTACAATAAGGATAATAGTTACCTTAGAATATCTCATCAATGTCTATATTCGTTAAATATTAGAGTTGTGATATTTTAAGGCATGTCGAATAATTCATTACTTAATATTAATATGTGAATATATAATGTGTATATTAGAATAATTTATCTGAAAGAGAAGCCGAAGGAAATATTTAAAAGAAGGAGAAGACTTCTATTTTTTTTTAGCTCAACCAAGGTTCAAGTCCTTTGCTTAATTTGACCCACTTGGCCAATTAATTTCTCTGTCAAGACAGCCTAAACCATTCTTTAAATCAGCTCTTTACCCCACAAAAAAGCCCAATAAATATAACCCAACAACCCATTTTCTATCTAATGTTTTGACCTAATCTGACAAACTTCCCAACTTTCTCATGTTAGTGTATCAGGCTATTTCAAAATCCTTTTCCACATTCTTACATATTCTACTTTGCCTTCCCATGGCAGAAGAAAACTTTACTATTTTTCTGATAAGCTGATGACCACCCACTGCTACTGCAAGAACGGCTCTTTTAGCCGTTGGTGATTTTAAAAAATCTTCATGTACCTTTACTTTCTTGTAGCTTATAAATACTCTTTGTATAGACAGGTAAGAGGAGGCACCCATTTCCTACGAATTTTTTTGAGATTTTTTTAGTCACCTACATCACTCAATAGAGCTGCTGCCTTCACCATTCGAAACCGAGTTGGAGAGCCGCTCACTTTCACCCCTAAAGTTGGAAGCTTCAGCTCTCTCTAACCTTTGTTTAGCCGCCATCCCTTCCTCCCAAAATTTCCTTTTTTTAATCTCTAAGTTCTGTTGGTTTTAACCAACACAGAAACATTTTTTATTTCTTTGTCCTAGCGATTGACGTTGGTTCGAGGTAGCAAGTCCAAGGTCGGAGTTTGATAGTGCACCTTAGATCCCCGCCTCAGTTTGCTGCTTTACAAAAGGTCCGTACCTTCTACTCTTTCACTCATGATTCGATACTGATAAGAACATATTCGATACTTTGTGTGTGTTTGTTTCAAGAGCCGTTGTAGTTTCTGTTAAGTATATTTTTTGTGTTCGACACCGTAAAATAGATGTTCTGCTTTTATGTTTGTTTAGTGTAATGGAATGACTTTATAACTAAAAAGCTCTTTTTTTTTTTTTTTTTTTTTTGAAATAACGTTCTTATGTTCTAATTGAGTATTGGGTAAAACATGACCGAAATGTAATAAATGACCCCGTGAAATACCACATTTTCCTTTTCCATACTTTTTTGTTAGATTCCACAATTTCTTAAACTTGGTATATTGGAAAACGATTCACTAATAATACTAATTAGGACCTTTAGGCACTGTGCTTAGAATTTTAAACACTTTGATTTGAAGTAGATTTTAGTTACATATGTACTGTGAAGTGAAGATTTGGATAGCACTTAGACAATAATTTGTTGCTTATGCATTGAAGAAAATCATACCTCTATTAGAGTGTAGATACATTTACCATTCTAATTTTCAAGAGATACATGGACCATGAGTTTAGATTTTCTTTTATTGGAGGTTTATATATCGTGAATATAGGAAGTAAGTGATTTTTTTTTCCTAAAAAACTGATTTATTAGAATACATTTAGGACTTCTTTGGTTATATTTTATGTTAGCTATGTTAGATTTTCGCTAAGATTCACTGTTAAATACTTTTCTATAACTTGGCCGAGTTCAAAATGAAATAGTGACTTTTCTTGATTTGTCTAGCTTTGTCATAATAGATTTAGATGATTGCTGTAACAATATGATGCACAATGATATAGGATTCCCCTTGTAAGTGTTAAAATTTTGGCCGAATGTTGCATATAAAGATTAAAATGTTTCTAGGAGCAAGTATTGGCAATTTGGTCTCGGATTTTATTATCATGAAAGGATGCCTTTGACATTTTGAAGTCAACTTGTATCTCTTGATTTGTCAAGTTAGAATGAATTGAAAGGGTGCATCTTGAGTATTAATCTCTACTTGAAAAATATGTTTACAACTTAGGATTATGAAAACAGTTAGCATAGTTTAACTCTTTGAAACATTATTTATTTTCGTTACAAGCTAATCATTTGGTTGACATTCTTGTTCTTGTCTAAATTGTTGTGCGTTAGTTTGAGAATTCTCTATTCTACTTCTTATTTATTTTTTCTCTTGTTTTGCATATGCACTCGGAGCAAACTATGAGTCTTAATACAAGACTTTCCTATTACTCGAGCGTGGAGTCGACACACATATCCACATCCTTAGAGTGCATTGGATAGCGGACAAAACAAGCGGCACTCGCTTGGGGTCGCCTATAGTGACTTTCCTTTTAGCATTTGTCTATTTGATTCTCTCTCGGATCTATTAATTTGCTTGTGTTTGCATTTTATCTCTATTTGGATCCATCTTTGATGTAGATTTTAATTAAGTCTTTTCATCTGACCATTTAGAATTTTCTACTCTAGTTTCTTTTATCACATAGAATGTGACATCTTTAAAAATCTTTAAAATTAGTAATATATAATAACTTTTTATCCATTTAGTATAATCACTTATGTTATAAGCTCTATAAAACATCCAGCACATATCATTTAGTCATATTGATATAAGATTTGTTTTTATTTTTACAATGTGTGCTTGAACGTTCCTTTCGAATATATTTCAATCTCTCTTGTAACTCAATTGTTGCTTTTAAAACCAATCAAATTCAGTTGTGAAAACTCTTTTTTCTTTCTCCTTAACAGCTAACCAAAGTTTGGTAGTTTCCATCAAGCTTTACATGTAACGATTTGAATATAAATCAAGTCTTCACAACTTTCATAAATATTTTCCTACTCATCTAGTTACTTAGACATGATCTAGCTTTTTCTAGTATTTAGAATATGTCGAAGACGCTACTCATATTGTTATACCTATTTTTATTTTAAGTAACCTAAGTTTGGTCGGTTAACCGTAATTACGGATCACATAGGATGCTTTTATAACCTTCCCTATATGATTAATTAGAACCCTTACCTATAATCTCAAGGTTAAGCAGATCATAAAAATAGAGTTAATTTTAAGCATACTTAACTAAAATTGGTGTCCTAATTCACCATTAAAATAATTAGGTGGCGACTCTCTTTAATTAATTAAACCTTCAGAATTACCAATATGTTATACTCTAGTTTGACCCGTATTAAAATGGGGTATAACAGCATGGCGACTCTGCTGGAGATTCTAGGTTCTAAACCACAACAAACTTAGGTTAATAATAAAAATTAATTTGTATATTTTTAATTGTTTATGATGCTTATATGAAATGTCGTTGTGTGATAAACTGTTGTATATGAATTGTTAATCTATTCTTATTACTTTATATAATTTGTTATTCCGTTTCACTTCCTCCATTTCTGGAAAATTCACACAAAGCACACACCTAGCGGTTATGCGGTTTGCAGCCGTGCACTACTCAAAATACATTTTAGGGAAAAGGTCGTGAGTAAGTCGATCAGCGGTGCAGTCGACAGTCACAGACTTTTCACTCTCAAGTTGTCCATTTGGGAGCAAACCAGTCTAGAAAACCCAATCTTAGTCAGCATAAGATAGAGCTAAACCAAAACCCTTTTAAGAGCATGCATCATTTTTAACCTTAGGTGATCTAATACCCAAGGTGTATTAAATCCATTAGTTAACCTTACCTAAATGTCCAAGTGGGTTTTCAACCCCAAGTGACACTTATCATATTTATGTGCATTATTTGAAGGGTAAACATGCCGATTATGTAGATTATTTACTTTAAATTAATTAAATCCTAGTTAAAGGAGCATGACTATCTTTTTTATAATATGTGTAATATTTTCAAATAATATAATCTTGCGGAACAACAAGAAGTTTATATATGACAAAAATATCTTTTATTGTACTTTCTTTGATTTTCTTTACGTAAAAATAAATAAATGGCCTAAGCGATTCATGTACTTCTTTTTGCTTTTGAAAATAAAATTACTTGCTTAACTAATTATAATAAATATATTTTATAATATTTTTTCTTTTGATGAAAATACACCCTCTTTTAAAATATATATATATGTTTAAGCAGACATATTTTACTATTTATTATGCTTTTAAGAAAAATAGAATTACTTAATTAATTTATAAAAATGAGATGATACATAATGGCATACTTATCTTTCAAATACACGGTAGGCCTACCTCTGGCACAAAGAGGCCCTCACGTATTAGGACGCGCTATTATTTGCTCTTTGGAATGTGTCACATGCTTTGCTTGCCTACTTGCTTACTTGCGTATTTGCTATGTTACTTACTTAACATTATTATTTTTACTAATATTATCTGTTGTTTGTTTTTATAGAAAAAGGAGGTATTAACTATTCAACTTGCTTATATCTTTTATTTTTCTGTTCCTTATTTTTTATATCATTTTCCTGAATTAATAATAATAATCACCATCATTCCGCGCTTAGCGCTCTTTAACGACTCTAGAGCATCATTTGTGCATTTACTTAAGCTCAAATTTCATTTAGGTCTACTCCAATTCTTAGAGTCTAATTAAGATATCTTTAATCTCTCGAGTATCTTCTAATTTTAATAAAGTACGACGTCTTTCCCATAAGCTCTTCAATAGGCTCGGTTTGTCATGAAATTCCTCAATATTCATGCCTTAAACTAGCCTTAAAATTTTTCTTTACACAACAATGAGCATCTCAAGATAGCATTCTAAAAAAAACTAGCGTAATCTTTTATAATATGAGAATATTTTGCCGATCTAATTTTGTGAGTTGATTTTTATTCGGGTTCTTTTCTTACAAATATAGTTACATATTTTTTTAATATCTCCACTTGTGCCTTACATAAATTTTCAATTCATTCAATTCTGGCACAATCTTGCACCTCTAATTTTCGTCTCATAGCTCCATATCTCTCAGAATTTAAATATTCGTACTAATTCTCATATACAAGTAGGTAGGTGTCTAATTTTGTACCATCTACCCAGCAACAAAAGGCCGCTATTTGGTTAATTTTTAACATCAAATTCTTTTTAATATTTTCACATATTCAATTCAAGCGTTTGCATCATCTTATTTTGGGTGGTCGAGATTAATCTTCACACACCCGTTAATTCTACGTCTTGGCATGTGAGTCGAGGTACTATCCCATAAGTTTCAAAACCGTTAATACCGTATTCCAGGCCTCGATAGCTTTATGACTTGCCAACGCTAAATAATAATAGAGCCATTTCATGTCCAATTAACTCTTATATCCTAATTACATATCTTGATTTTGAGCTTGTCGATATTCAAACGGCCAAATATTATCTTCAACGTCAAAATTATTCGTCTGTGGCCTTTTGAAAACCAGTCTATATAAGACGCAGTCTTATTATAGCAAAATTTTTTATTTTCCTTCATGAAAGAAACTGGGGCAGATTTTTGGCACGCAGAATATCATCTCATGAAGTAATAATCAAAAACTTCCTAAAGGTTGGGGAATTTTTTTTTTTTTTAAAAAAAAAATTAGTGTTATGCAAGGAAAAAAACTTGTGCTAGAGCTAAAGATTTGATGTTCAACATAAGTTATCCCTTTACAAAACTTAAAATCATTTCGCTTCCATGTCAACAAGACTCGAGCATTAGAGCCCTCTAGATAACAATTCATTCTCGTCCATCCATTTTGCAACATGGGCCATCATTTCTAGTTTAGGGCTCCTACTTAACCATATAATGAATTAATCAATCTAATTACGCACTCTATTACTTTATGCATTTATTTGATTATGATAAATATGCTAACACTTTACTTTTATTTTGAAAAGTTTTATTTTTCTTTTAAAGGTTGCCTAGCATTGAACACTATTTTGGTTGCGAATCTGCATAAAGGACGGGCTATAATGGCAGACCGTTTTGAAGAATTCAATACCGGTATGGGACTATTGCAAGCACGAAATGATGGAACCAAGGCAAATGTGGTGCAAAGGAACATGTTGGTTAATCTGGGAAGCACTTTTAACCTTCTCCCAAATACAACCTCCACTTCTAGCTCAAACCAAAATATTTGCTTAACCATATCTCCTTACCCAACTCCTACTTATACAATCTCTCCACGAATGCCAATAACCTGCAATCCCAATCAAGTCACGATGATTCCTAATATTGAACTTCCTATAGTCACAACTCCATTTGAGAAGGACAAGCAAAACCAACTAGCTGTATGTTCGTATAAGAGACTTGAAAAATCAACCCAACAGATTGGCCGTGAAAATTTGGAAAAAGAACTCCGTGATTTGAAGAAAGCCATTGGAAAAGAATTGCAATCAAGAAATCATCAAAGTCTAAGATATGAAGACTTATGCCTGCAGCCGGATGTAGAACTCCCGCCAGGATACCAAGTGCCAAAGCTTAATACTTTCGATGGAAAGGGAAATCCAATTGCTCATTTAAAGGACTACTGTAGCAGATTACTTGGTATTGGGCACAATGAAGCCATTCGAATGAAGTTATTTATCCAAAGCTTATCGGGGCCTGCACTTGTTTGGTACACAAAACAAGATTTTACTAAATGGCACACGTGGGATGATATGGCTCACGATTTTGTAAAGCAATATGAGTTCAACCTTGGAGTCGATCCAGACATGCATAGCCTGTACAAAATAGAAAAAATGCCACATGAATCTTTTCGGGATTATGCAATCCGGTGGAGAGTTGAAGCTTCAAAGGTGCACCCCCCGCTATCCGAGAAAGAGCTGATCTCAGTCTTCATTGACATTCAAAATGGCATATATTATGAAAAGCTGGCTACTGCGAACGTGCGTAATTTCTCAGACTTGATTAAAGTCGGGGACTTCCTAGAAAGAGGCATCAAAGAAGGAAATATTAACATGCAGACCATCAATCATGCTTTACAACCAGAGATGACAGAAAATTTGAAAGGTAAAGAGAAGGAAAATGCCTCAGTTTCCATGACTATGCATCAACCGCAATGCCATCATGATCACCAGCCCTTGAAAAATCATGCAATCTCTAATGCCAGCAATATGCTTCTTGTGACGACCCGGCCCGTCGTCACGGGAATTACCACCCCGTTGTGTTGTAATTACATAATTCATGCTTTTATATAAGTGTTAGAGTCTATCGGGGGAGTTAGGAGTGAATTAAATTGGGAATGAGGCATATAGCCTTTGTGAAGGAAACTTGAATAAGAAAAGTCAACCCGGAGTTGACTATTTAGCTAGAGGGCTCGGAATCGGATTCGGATGATTCGGTTAGTTCCGGAAGGTGATTTGTGACTTAGGGGAGCGATCGGAATTGAATTTGGAGGCCCGGTGTAGAAATAGGCTTGAATTGGCTAAGGTTGAATTTTGGCGAAATCCGGACGATAGGTGAGATTTAGATCCGGGGGTCGGAATGGAGTTCCGACAGTTGCAGTAGCTTCGTTAGGTGATTTTGGATGTGCCTGCAAAATTTCAGGTCATTCGGACGTCGTTTGGTCGGGTTTTCGATCGAATGTGTAATTTGGAATGTTTTAAGGAATTTAGGCTTGAATTCGATGCGAATTATGAGTTTTGATGTTGTTAGACGTGTTTTGAGGATTGGAGCAAGTTCGAATAAGATATTAAGATGTGTTGGTATGTTTGGATGAGGTCCCGGGGGCCTCGGGGTGCTTTCGGATGGTTAAACGGGAGAAAAAATCATGGAAATTTCAGGTTGAGAGTTCTGGTTCTGTCATTTTCGCTCCTGCGGAAATGTGGTCGCAGGAGCGAGTCCGCAGAAGCGGATATTGGAGCGCTGAAGCGCATGTGATCGCGGAAGCGGAAAGGAGCCCGCAGGTGCGGCACCGCTGAAGCGGGTGTTGAGCCGCAGAAGCGGCCAAGGGCTATGGGGGAAATATCGCAGAAGCGGAAGGCCAGCCGCTTAGGCGAGTCCGCAGAAGCGGACGCCTAGCCGCAGAAGCGGAAATTTCCGCAGGAGCGGTCGAGTCTTCGCAGAAGCGGACGCGCAGAGGCGGTCCGTATATCGCAGAAGCGGAAATGGCCGGCTAGGCCTGGAACCGCAGAAGCGACCCTTTGGTCGCGGATACGGGAGCGTAGAAGCGGAAAATGTTCCGCAGAAGCGAAAATCGCTGTAAGTAAGTGTATCAGAAGTTAGAAAATTTCAGAAACATTTCAACATTCGGGGGTCTCGGCTTAAGGACGATTTTGGGCGATTTTGAGGAGGAAATCAAGGGAAATCATCATGTAATCAACTATGAACTCATATTATGATTAGTATTGATAATATCATGCAATTATATCATGAAAATGGAGGAATTTGGGGTAATTATGGAGGATTTAGCCCTAGTCTTGGATTTTGGAAAATCAAGGTTTTGAATGGGCAAATGGAGTCCGAATTTGGTAAATTTTATATGCCTAGACTCGTATCGAGGTGAGGATTCCGAATATGTAATTTTTGTAATTTTTCGACAAGTGTACCAAAAGTCGGGATTTGACAACTTGTGGGTTTTGATATAAATTGGGTTATTTCGAATGAATTTCGTGAAATTAGCATATATTGATGCATTCTCTATGACTTTGAGCAGATTTGGCATCCGAGGAGATTGATTTGCGAGGCAAGCGCAAGGCGGATTGAAGCTTCTACCGGTTCGAGGTGAGTGGTAGTAGTAAACAATACACTGAGGGTTTGAAACCCCGTTCTAGCACTT